>CM054947.1:4438880-4536380 GCA_029168755.2 Tillandsia fasciculata | reverse complement strand
AAACTAGAATATATATATATATATATATATATATATATATATATATATATATATATATATATATATATATATATATGAAAGAATCTAGTACCCTTAACTATTCCTCCCATATATTATTGAGAGATGCAATATAATACTACAGTAAAAAAGTTTCTCAACTCCCAAACATTATTAGTCAAAGAGAGGAGATGCTCATGATTAATGGATAATAATTAACAGGCTAGCTAGTAATTTATCAACAACAAAACTAATTGCAGGTTTATTAATGAGGGCACTGTTAATTAGGGAATAAACTCACTGATGTGATAAGGGAAATGATGATGGGGGCAAGGACACTGTATACTGGGAAATAACCAAACTTGATGTGAGACATTTCATATTGGGGGCCCTCCCTGCTCTGCCAAAATAAGGGAATGTTGTTTGCTTACCCCTCTCTCTCTCTCTCTCTCTTGTTTGCTTACCCCTCTCTCTCTCTCTCTCTCTCTCTCTCTCTCTCTAAGGTACGAAGCTTTCATGGCCAATCTCTCTCTCTCTCTCTCTAAGGTACAAAGCTTTCATGGCCAACCATGAGATATAATTGGTATTGATTGGACTATGTATTGTTTATAGACTATCATTTGAATTTGGAAATGAAATTTCAAATTATTGGGTATGACCTAAACAATCAAAACGTTATAATCTTTTGATATATAATAAGCAATGTTTTGTTTGTTTGTTTTTTGTTTTGTTTTTTTTTTGTTTTTTGTTTTTTTTTTTTTTTTTTTGTGTAACCTTGATTTCTGCAACTACTTGACAGTATAAAGTTTTCAAAATTACATCACAAATCTCCAAACTTTTAACTATATATATATATATTTTTTTTTTATTCTCAAAATTTTAAGTTCGTAATCCAACTCTGAATTCTGAACCTTTGAAGGATATCTTACTTTCAAGAATATCCTCATCTACTAGTGGACAGAGAAAAAAAAAAAATTATTACCTATTCTAATGAATCGGCACATTCATACACTATGTTTATCAGCCTTCGATCACATCTTATGTATTTCAGTCTATGCTGCCCATTTCAGCCTTCGATCACATTTTATAGAAATTGAATAGCTGGCTAAAACGTATGAAATGCATGAAGGATCAATAAATTTATAATACAGTAGATTTATAGCCGTAGAATATATATTCTTATTCTATTCTATTTTGATCAAGCCATTTAG
Organism: Tillandsia fasciculata; assembly: GCA_029168755.2. Classification (NCBI taxonomy): domain Eukaryota; kingdom Viridiplantae; phylum Streptophyta; class Magnoliopsida; order Poales; family Bromeliaceae; genus Tillandsia; species Tillandsia fasciculata. Next base: position 4,535,172 of record CM054947.1, on the reverse strand, counting down.
TTCAGCCGGAATTATTTTTAATTTCATCAAATTTTGGAATCATAGTAATTATCCCTAATCTTATTGGAAATACTTCTAACCGTATTTGGGCTTTAATCCCACTAGAATTATCCCTAGTTTTAGACAAATTAATTTTATTATACTTAGAAGTTAACCACTATTATAAACATAACTCTTCTCTCGAGAATTAAGGTGTCGCATAGTGTAGTATATTGTAGCATATTAGAGAGAGAGAGAGAGAGCATTGTGTTGGATTATAAAATCATATTTCGAGTCGATATCACGATAAAAATATCCAAAATTTGAGGTTTCTGAATATTGAGTATTGAGACTGGAAGTTTGAATACCGGTACTAAAGAGCAACTTAGGAGTTCCTCAACCCGAATCTTGAAAAACTATTTTTTTTGTATTGTGTACCAATACGCTGTTTGAGTATAGGTACTCTAACTTAAGTACCAATACTCAACTCCGCGACAGATTGAATATGTTAGATTTGACTCTAATTTGATTTAATCTTATTCCTAGAGATTAGGGATGGTTCATGAACACTTTAAATAGAATTTTTAAGAGGAGATCAATAGCTAGAAGTGAATCAGAAATTCAAATGGACTGTAGAGAGTGTTTTCAACTAGGATTTGGATTTTAGGATTATATAAACTCTTGTAATTCATATTTTAGAGTTTAGAGGCTCGTCGTTAGAGGTTTCTCATGTTAAGAGCTTCATTATAAACACCCTAGTTGAGAGAAAAATATGGAAAGCTTATGAGAGAGAGTTTCTTGTAATCCAATCTACTCATTATATTTTTATGCCGATGATTAATTGAAAAATATATTGAGGTGGTCTTGTCCATGGACGTAGGTCGACATATTGTTTGTCGAACCTCATAAATCATGTGTTCTGGTGTTCTCTTGTTCATTTTATTGTTTTGTTATTCTCGTGTCTTTTTTTCTATAATCGTTCGCACCTATTTTCTTCTGTGAAAGATCATATTTTCACTGCGCTCGTGTGCCGTGTGGATTTGAGGTGTGCTCTGTAACCCCTCGACTAGTCCTTTCAATTGGTATCAGAGCAATTGGTTCTTTGTTGTTCGTTGATGGTGTAACGATGACAGGAAAAGTTATAGCGATGAAGTATGTGATTCCTTAGTTTGATTGAACGAATTTCATGTTGTGGAAATTAAAGATGCAAGCAATTTTGATTAAGGATATTTGTGAGATCGTTGTGGTATTCCGAAATCTTAGCTGGCGAAATGACTCATCAGAAGCTGGTTGACATCTCGGGCACAAACTACGATTGATACTGAAGGCCATTTCGGGCTCATGATTCGGACGCCTGGATTCTCTTGTTGTGACGCCCCACTTCCCAGGGGGTCACCCATCCTAGAACTACTCTAGCTCTAGCACGCTTAACTCTCACAACCTCTTGGATCTTGCTACCATCCAAAATGCTATAGCCGGGATAAGAGATTTAGTCCTATTATATCATTTATATATAGGACTAATCCAAATTCCGGGGGTGTCACATTCTTCCCCCCTTTAAGCCCTGACGTCCACGTCAGGCTCAAGCACACTCACAAGCACCAGGCGATGTGAGACTCGTCTCGCTAGCCTTAGCCGACCTTGTGAGGAGCTGCACTCCACTCACAACGGTCATTAGCCGGGGAGCCTCGCTCTACCCGCTATATAACCCTGGCTCAGCCGAGACTCATCTCACATTTCCGGCTGGTGAATGGCTCTGATACCAACTGTGACGCCCCACTTCCCAGGGGGTCACCCATCTTAGAACTACTCTAGCTCTAGCACGCTTAACTCCCATGTTCCTCTTGGATCTTGCTACCATCCAAAATGCTATAGCCGGGATAAGAGATTTAGTCCTATTATATCATTTATATATAGGACTAATCCAAATTCCGGGGGTGTCACACTTGTAGCCGCTCGAAAGTGGTTGATGAGCTTCCCTCATATGTATCGACACTTTTTGAAACTTGGCAGATGGTCGGTGGAGCTTCGGACGTAGGTTCCGGGCGCATGGAACATTTCGAACCCAGTTGCGTAAGGGAGCATATAGTTAGCGTGTGCCAGAGCTGTTTCAGACGGATAATTCAGACGCTCGAGTTGGGTTCTGAGCACCCGAATATGAATTTTGACTACTGGATAGAATAGGTTTATTTTGATTCGTGGGCTCATTTTACCCAATGGAACTCTCTATAAAGTGGGCCCCTGCGTCTCTTGAGGAGCTTTTTACTTTTCCAACTTTAGAATTCAGGATTTAGCTAAGTGTTCATCACCAATTTGCATCTTCGTCAACTCTACTCACTGCTGGACCTCTCCAATTGCAGTAGCAACACTGGCAGCCTCCCTTATTATGACTTCTTCTTGGTTTTGGTTGGTGATTCGAGACTTTGAACACTTGGAGGAGTGGATACACCATTAGATCTTGAAGTTGTGAGCTTGTGGAAGGTTTCATTTCACCAAATCTCTAGATATTTATGGATTAATTGGGGTTTTAGTAAAAGTTGCTGGATTTTGGTCGAGCTGAAGTTTGGATAGATTTTTTTTGGATTTTTCTCTTTGAATTGAGCTTTTGATTGGTTGGAGATGATCCTAACTTCAGCTGGAGCTTGTGGGAATTTCTTTTGATGCTAATTTGAAGGTTGGTTTTTGTAAATTTTTGTTTTCGTCAAGTTAATCAACCAAAAAATAGATTTTTAGGATTTTGTGTTCTTAAGCTTTCGATCACCCTCTTAATGCAATTTTGTGGTAAGTATGGAGTTTTTCTATTGGATTAGGATCTTGGGAACTGTTAGATATATCTCGAATTCTAAAATTGGAAGGTTTTCTAATCCTATTCTATTTTGCTTATCCAATTAAGATAAGTTTGGATTATACCTAATCTTGTTAAGATTATTCCTAATCTTAGTGAATTCGTATTCCTAATTGTATTAGGATTTATCCACTATTATAAATATACCATTATTCCTTTTATTTGGTGCGGCGGATGAGAAGGAGTATGGGTGTATTTTGGGAATAGGGTTTTGTGAGAGAGGCATATTTTGTACACCACTTTGATTATAATGAAAGTCTTCGCTCCGTCTTCGCCCGTGGACGTAGGCCAGTGGCCGAACCACGTAAATTTTGTGTGCTTTATTTTTCTTCTCTCTTTCTCGATTCTCTTTTGGTATTTTTGTGCCCAATGAACTAGATCTTTTCCGTTTTTGTCATAACAAACTGGTATCAGAGCCGGATTGTTTGTTTGGGTGTTTAAGACGTCGATGAAATTTGAGATCGAGAAGTTTGATCGCTCCAGCAGTTTCACTCTACGACAAGTTGTCGTTCTGATGCAGCAGAGGCAGCAAAAGGCGTAACTGGAGAATGAAAAAATTGGCACTTCAGAGAACCCTACGGTTTTGCTCATTAAGTCAGGCGATCAAATTCAAGAATTATGTATATTTGGTTTGCATGTGCAGCAGCACTTTCAGGAGCTTTTAGGGTTTTGGTGGAGAAGACAAAGAATTCAAGCCAAGGTGGAGATTGTTAGATATGTCTCGAATTCTAAAATTGGAAGGTTTTCTAATCCTATTCTATTTTGCTTATCCAATTAAGATAAGTTTGGATTATGCCTAATCTTGTTAAGATTATTCCTAATCTTAGTGGATTCATATTCCTAATTGTATTAGGATTTAGCCACTATTATAAATATACCATTATTCCTTTTATTTTGTGCGGCAGATGAGAAGGAGTATGGGCGTATTTTGGGATTAGGGTTTTGTGAGAGATGTTAAGGATTTTGTATTGGCGTATTTCGTGAAGTGCTCTAAGTCTTGAAGATTGAAGATGAAGAATTATGGATCATATACATCAATCTCAAGGAGAATGAATTCAAAAGGATCAGGTGCGTTTAACTAAATAATTTTGGTGATCCGAATACATTCTTATAGTTTAGAAACACTTGGAAGATTTTTCATTGCATAAAAATAAAAAAACTGGACAAGTTGGATGTTCAGGATCCGGATCAGACCATTCCAGTTCGGACCCCGAACATAGTTTAGTTCATGCGGAATTTCAGTCCGGAACAGGCTCTGTTCAGTCCGGACCCAGAACTATGTGTTTGCTGAAATCGCATGAATAGTCCGGATCAAAAAATTTCAGTCCGGACCCCGAACTTATTTTTCTGGAAAAGTTCTGTCTAAATACGACAGTTCGGATCAGATTTAATCCAGTCCGGACCGCCGAACGGGAAAATTCCAGATAAGGTAGTTTTTGATTCTTATCTCTTTCCAAAGATTTCTAACTTATAAATTAACCCTAATTTCACATCTAGGGTAACCAAATAAGAACGGAATAGAAACCGAATGAAACCAGAAAAAATATAGAAAATCCACATATATAGAGAAAAAAAGAAAACATGATCTAATCTATGTTTCTTCGTCTATATTGTTCAATTTGATTCTAGGATTTCCAAACTCATATTTCTTGTAGAATCAAATTGAAGAATAATTAGATGGTAATTTCTTGTCTATCTATGATCTAAGTTTTCGGCGGATTATCGTCACCAAGAAAACAATGATTTCCCTTGTCTATCTATGATCTAAGTATTTGGCGGATTATCATCACCAAGAAAACAACGATTTTCCAAAATCGACGCGTGGATTCGTGTGGCCTTGTGGATTCAAGGTGCTACCGCTCTCGTGGATTCGGAGCGAGGTACGTTCGTGTGATCGATACGTACTATATTGGTGAAGACCGTGGATTCGGTTGTACGTCGTGGATTCGACGTTGGACGTCGTGGATTCGGCGTTGGACGCAAATTGTGGATTCGAGGAGCGTTGTGGAGCGAGCGGAGAAGATCAACTAGGAGCGTATGAAAAAGGATGAGTCGTAGGGTTACGGTAAATCACCTTGTACGTGTTTAATCTTAGTGGATTTCGCCGTGTTATCGGTCCCGTGGTTTTTTACTCCCGTGACGGAGTTTTCCACGTAAAATCTTGTGTACTTTATTTATTTTCCGCATTGGGTTATTTTTTATGCAACGATTTAGTGTATTTATTATTTACACCTATTCACCCCCCCTCTAGGTGGTTTTTTCCCTATTCAGATCCATATTAACATAACCCACAAGTGGTATCAAAGTGGCTAGGATACCTTTTTGGCTCATTCGGTCCCTCTGACTTCAGATTTTGGATGCCTCGATGGAGTATAGCGTTGTAGTTCCTTTGGACAAATAGAGGCACTCGGTGCCAGATGATGGAGGGTAGATTAGTGGGCAGAGACCTTCTTGATTCCCTTTTGGGGGCGAGGACTTCTGAGGCGCCAAAGGTCGGGTGGACCCCGACTGTCACGCACCGAGGTCGAAACTGCGACCCGGGCTCTCTAACAGATCCGCCGCCCATACGGTGAACCCCGTATAGACGAAGCGTCTAGCCTGCAAAAGAAAGATGCTATACTAAACAGATATCAGAGCTAGAAGTAAACTGCTAGAAATAAAATATATATAACTCAAAAACCTCACCAAAAGTACATAAGTCTCTCTCAGCAATAAAGAAAGTACAACTGTATCCCTCACTACAAAGTCTCTCAACAAGAAACTCTCAACATAATAAGGGTACATCTACTCTCTGGACGACGACTGGTAAGGATCTAGCTCACGACTCCCTCACCTCGATCTGAAGAAGCAGCAACTGGAGCAGCAGGAACAGGAGCAGACGTCCCTGGGAAAAAAAGACACCACAACGGGTGTGAGAACTACATCCCACAGTAGTTCTCAGTGGGTGCCGTCAACAAGCCCAACGGTCTGCCGACTAAGTCTACTAGAGGCATGAAGTAACAAATGACATACTGAAGGAAAGAGCTGGAAATGAATAACCCTACAGCTACTATGCCCCTATCTAGATGCTCAAAAAATGGAACAGATGATAACATGGTGTATCTACTATAATACATCTACTATCCCTCAACTCAGATCACCCAATCTACCTGACTGCCTCCTCGGGTCCAGTCAAACTTGCGCCTACCTACTGCCGTTACATCCCGGAGGACCGGACTGACGTAGGTATGTCCGTAGCTGCCAAAGCTGGGCCAGCCAGAGGGACTGTGTCCGTAACTGCCAAAACTAGGCCAGTCAGAGGGACGGCGTCGACAAGTCGCGATACCAAAGTAACAGATCCACCCCGGGCGTGGCTCTCGTGGGGCGCGATCCCATCGAGGACAAAGGTATCCACGCACTCTGTCGAGCTGGCACTGCAGGCTATAGTCAAAATCCACGCTCACGCTCTAAACAAAACAAACTCAGGATCCTCAAACATCTTGCACAACGGTTGGAGCACTCTCGATGACTCAGCTGATCAGCTCTCTCGAATCTCAAGACACAAGCAACTCCACCAACTCATAGCACAAAGTCGCATCCACAGCGAACAACTGCCTCATCAGGCCAAACATCGCATCCACTGCGAGAAACTGTCTCAACAGGTCAAACAGGCCGGACATCGCATCCACTGCGAACAACTGCCTCAACAGGACGAACATCGCATCCACTGCGAGAAACTGTCTCGACAGGCTAAACAGGCCAAACATCGCATCCACTTCAAACAACTGCCTCAACAGGCCAAACATCGCATCCACTGCGAGAAACTGTCTCAACAGGCCAAACAGGCCTCAACATACCAACATGCAGACTCACTGACAGGATAAACTCCACAACTGACACAATGAAGGGTCCGGAAACTCCGAAAGACTAGAACCTACAACCCTAATCAAACAAGAACAGGCTCTAGGCATAGCCTCTCGTTGTTCTCGTCCCAATAAGAAGGCAGACCTTAGAACCCAGACCACTCGAATCATCTCGGGTGGTTCATTTATAGGAAAAAGGTGACATTTCTTATTGAAAGCCATTCGATCTGGAAGAAATCCATATTTAATGATTTTTAGTTCTTTTTAGGAAAACAATTGAAAACAAGTTTTATATCCAAGCCTCGAAGAGCTAATACCTTTGTCCAATCAAACAAGCACAGACTCAGGCGACCCTACGACGCTTGGAAGAAAACATTTGGTTGACTAAAATCATATGTGTGTCCAAAGAGGCTCTGGGTTCAAGGTCCTGCTGACACAGGTATACAGCTGCCACTATCACAGCGGCGATAATAAAACAAGAAACCGAAACATCTCGGGACCGCCGTCTACCCAAACGGCTCCCGCCACAGATGAACAACCAACTGCATCTACCAGACTCCACTCTGCTCCCAAGCACGAGTGTAAAATGCATCCCACACTAAAAGAATCCCGACCACTCGGCCCACTACCCGGGCGAGTAACACTATGTCCAGGAAAGAAAAGAAGTGTGGATGTCTAAAGCAGAATAAACCTAGCCCAAGTTAGAGTTTTCTACTGGTCTGGCTACACATGCAGCATATGACGGGGGTGCTAGGTCAAGTTCCAAGATGACAATAATTTACAGATAGTAGGAAACAAAAGATCGCATGATCATCAAATAACTCTAGAATTATCAGCTATCACATTCTAGTATGCTACACAAGAATATCACTATCATGCATGGTCCTACTATAGCAGATTTAATGCACATTCCATCAATCTTGAAGACAGGGCCACCCACCTGAGAACGCTAACTGTCCAAGGTTCCACAGCTGAAAACACCAGGAGCAACAACCTTCACTAATCCTCAACACCAACGGGTTCACAAACATCCGCAAATACCCCTGGGTACAACAAAAAGTCCAAGGTTACACTTTAATCCACAAATTACCCAAATAAGTTACAATCTAAATTCAGCCACAAAGATGTCACTTTTTCACCTGCAAACAATGCTCCAAAAATTCCAATAAAAATACTGCTATGATCCTTGCGTCGAGACCTTCGAAACGGGTACATGCATGTCCAATTTCGAGCCCCGTAGGCCGAGTTACAAATTCCACAACAGAGGGTGCGCAAAACCTCACAATCACACAACTGTAATACTCTGCACAGTAAAAGGGAAAGCAGTATACCTTCGGGCAAGCCTCAGAAAAATTCCAAAAAAATACGATGATAATCCTCGTGACGAGTAGATGCAAAAAGTGTAAAGGCTCGTCTCGATCCGGCAATCGAGTGCGGAGATAAAATTCCGGCAAGGGGCTGCTGTCCAAAAACTCCACCAGCAAACAGTGGCTTAGAAATGTCTCAAAAATTGTGCCACAAACTCAGAATCCAGCAAGATGATCCACACGAAAGTCGAAGACATACCTCTCGTGAATCCAACGCCGCAGAAATCGTCCAAAAATACTGTCGGAGTAGCTCTGTGGACCTCTCAGACCGAAATGCGACGATAACGGGCCTCTGATGAAAGATCGTCGCTTCGCGCTACGATGCCGAAATCGTCGACGCCGCGGCTTCCAAAAATTCCTGGCCTCTGCCAGAAGATGCGCAACACGAAGATCTCCAACTTTGCAGAAGGGTCCAAGGGCAGGGGAGCTCGGGAAAAGGGGCAAAAAGCCTAAGCAAAATGCCTATTTATAGGCCCAGCCCGAGAAAAACCAAGTTTGGACTTTTGGGCCCAAATTTGGGCGCCCGAAAACATTCGGGCTGCTAGAGTAACGGGCCCGGCCCGTTACTGTGCGCGCCCAAATTAACCACAGGCCGCCACGTGGCCCATTCGCGCTCCCCGCGCCCGGCGCACGTGCGCCAGCCAACCGCGCAGCGCCGCGTGTCCCGACACGCGGGCGTGCGCGGCTGCGCCCGGCCAACCACGGGGCGCCACGTGGCGCCCCCACGTCGCCCGGCAGCGCCCACGCCGCGCCCACGTGCGCGGCCGCGCCGCCCGCGGCCCCATGTCGGGCACGCATCCCGAGGCAGCCGACGCACATCGCGTGGACCGCGCGCACCAGGACCCGCCAACCAAAAGCCGCCACGTGTCCATCCCCGGTCCACCGTGCACCCACGCAACGTCCGTGGACCGCGCCTACAGAACCGGCCACTCACAAGATGCCACGTGTCCTGCCCCACGGTGCACGCTGCCCCGTGGACTGCGCGCCTGCCCGCGCGCAAGTGCGCCTGCCCGCGGCCGCTCCGCCGTCTGCCCAAGCCTGCGCTGCCGCGCTCCGCCGCTTCCTGCCGCCGCCGCAGCCATCCGCCGACGCCGGAACAGTACAAGCTGCCTCGAAATCCGTGCAGGGTCATCCGGGCTCTGAAAAATACAAGTAAATAGTCTATTTCGCTCGTTTTCGCGCGCTGAATCCAAATCCGATGTCCGTTTGGCCCAATTCCACTTCTAAAATTTCTCAAAAATTCTCGAAAAAGTAAACTTGATCCATTTTCGTGCCGAATCAATTCCTTGGTTCCAATACGCGCGCAAAAACCTCAATCACCCATTAGGGACTTCCTGGCATGAAATCTTGCTCCCAATTCACCAGAAATCCTTTTCTTGGGCTCGACACGCGCACAACACTCCCAAAAACCACTAATCCATCAATAAACCCTTAAGCGGGGATTCGGGTCCTCACACCGACGGCAGCATCCGCATCAGTATCAGAGTGGCACAGCGGAAGCATGATGGGCTGCAGTCACTGCCGCAGTATGAGTGGAGGCAGAGATGGTGCTTTCTTTGGGGATAGTCAGGATATTTCTAGGCAGATAAGGTCACGATGTCGAGGCTAATTGAGCGACGACCACTAGCGCTAGCAGTTGAGTCTGTGCAACCTGGTTAGAGGGCGTTCCATCAGTGAGATGTGTTGTCGCAGGTATGATTTCCTTTACAGCTATCTGAGTTAGAACGAGGTGCATCCCTGCATGGACTAAAGGCAGAGTTGCTACCACGTGCACTTGAGGTATAGATCCTTGATTAGGATGTGCACGAGGAGGAGGTTTGTGGAATATGTCTAGTGCAGTTAGGCCGTGGGTTATACCCGTTGACTAGCTGGTCTTGTGGCAGCCCAGGATTTTTGACTCGGTGTATTGGATTGGTCGGTGTGGCCTCTAACAATTTTTGATTGTGGTGAGTGGACTGTGAACTTCTTCAAGTTGGACAGGAGGAGTTTGTTTACAGGGGTTGATAGATTGCACTAGTTACAGCGACAGTGTGTCAACAAGAGTCAGACAGATGATGAACCAAGGATGCATTACCAGTTAGTGACTGTGATAAAGGTGCCTACGGTGGCCCCGGGACTCAAGTGTGTCCTTAATGCCCGCGAGTTCTTGAATATGAGTCCACCTGAGTTGATGACGATGTCGCCGGGCAAGGAGATTGAGATTGTTATTAACGTGATTCTGGGAACCGCGTCGATATTGAAGGCACCTTATTGGATGGCACCAGCACAACTGCGAGCTGATGGTATAGTTATTGGTTATGATGGATTAAGGGGTTATTAGACTCGGTGTCTTACCTGATGGAGGAGATGATGGATCTTTCGTCCTGTCAACAGTGACTGGATTGTAATGATGCCCCCACGGTGGTCTGGGTTGTGTGTTGACGTTTTGGGTCGGAGTACAATGCTGGGCTTGAGCAATGCTTGCACAGTAAGCGCCATTACTGGAATGGATGGGCTGATTAGGACCAAGGATCGTGCCCCAGAGTGATCCTTTTCAGGTTTTGGTTTCAGTCGAGCAACCCACACTGATGGATGAAATCAGAGAGTGTTAAATTAAGGGTCCCCAGTTGATGTGGAGCAAGCACAGAATGACAGCCACAGCAGGGACAACTTCAACTCTTCGCTGTTTTTCAGTGGTTCTCCAACTCAGGGTTGTAGTTATTGATGTTTCTGATATTGGACTCCCTTTTTACATCGATAATTGTGAGGGTGTACTTCAGGTTTCTTGAATGAATTGATTTTGAGGAGGTGATGTTTGGGAGTGTTGTGGATCAGTGGTTACCTGCTGTTTCTTCTTTTCATCTGTGGCATATTGGAGCCTTTGATGTGTTCCATGACTCAGCTTAAAGGTGATATGTTTGGATTTTCCGCCATTGTTTGACTCGCTCCACTTGAGACCAGTGAGTTGTGGGGGTACGTGAGACGCCGTTGCGGATTCTGGCTCGAGAGATGAGAAACGGCGCAACTAGGCCATGCCATACAGGTGGTTGATGTTGTTGTGGAATAATCACGGGAAGCAGGTGATGCTTTGAGAGTTGGTGACGAGGATGTTGGATATTTGCCCTTCTGTTTTGAGACTCCTTTTGGGCTATGCTAGTTTCGAGGACGAAACTTTTTTTTAGTGGGAGAGGATGTGATGACCTGGATCTCCGTAGATGTTACAGTGTGATCGACAGTTTGTGGAGGCTTATTTATGTGGATAGTGTTCATTGCGCGCAAATCGGATCCAAGAAACGAATTCAGTGCGAGAAATAGATCAAGATTGCCTAATGGGGAGTTTCGCTGAAAATTAGAAATGGATTCTTGCAAAACGGACTTCGTATTTGGATTCAGCGCGGAAAAACGATAAAAATCGGCTATTTACATGTATTTTTCTGAGTCCGAACGCGCGAAAACGGGCAACCCGAAATTTCCTGTGATTTTGGGTGCAAGGTGGACCGGTGGACCAGAGGGGTGCCACGTGGCGGCTCCCCGTTGGTTCCGTACGCCACGTGGCATGCGTGGGGGCGCGGCGCAGCGAGCTCGGCCCACGCAGCAAGCGATCTGAATAGGAAAAAAACCACTTAGAGGGGGGAGTGAATAGGTGAAAACAATAAACACACCAAATCGTTGCGTAAAAAAATAACGCAATGCGGAAAATAAATAGAGTACGCAAGATTTACGTGGAAAACTCCATCACATGAGTAAAAAACCACGGGACCGATAACACGGGAAAATCCACTAAGATTAAACACGTACAAGGTGATTTACCGTAACCCTACGACTCAATCTTTTTCATACGCTCCTAGTTGATCTTCTTCGCTCGCTCCACATGCTCCTCGAATCCACAATTTGCGTGCAACTTTGAATCCACGAAGTCCAACGTCGAATCCACGACGTCCAACCGAATCCACGGTCTTCACCAATGCAGCACGTCTCGATCACACGAGCGCGCCTCGCTCCGAATCCACGAGAGCGGTAGCACCTTGAATCCACAAGGCCACGCGAATCCTCGCGGCGATTTTTGGGAAAATCGTTGTTTTGATTATTGGTGGTGATTCTCCGAATACTTAGATCAATGATAGACAAGAAATACCATCTAAGTATTCTTCAATTTGATTCTACAAGAAATAGGAGTTTTGAAACCCTAGAATCAAATTGAACAATATAGATGAAGAAACATGAATTTAATCGTGTTTTTCTTTCTTCTCTATATTTGCGGGTTTTTCTTTTTCTTAAAAGAAAATCTTTTTCAAGAAATCAAAATTCACTTTTTACGATGAATAAAAAGTCTATTTATAGATTAGAGACCCTTGGAAAGAGATAAGCATCAAAAACTTTCAAAACAGAATTTTTCCCGCACGGCGGCCCGGACTGGATTAAGTCTGATCCGGACCGTCGTCAATTTTCAGAAGATTTTCTGAAAAATGCAGTTCGGGGTTCGAACTGAAACAGGGGAGGTCCGGACTGTTCATGCAATTTTTGCAGAATTTAAGATTCGGGGTCCGGACTGAAACAGGGGTGGTCCGGACTGGACGTGGCTGGTCCGGATCCTGAACTTCCTAAAAGTCCAGTTTTTTATTTTTATGCATCAAAATATATTCCAAGTGTTTCTAAACTACACAAATGTATTCGGATCACCAAAATTATTTAGTTAAACGTACCTGATCAATCCGAATCCATTTTTCTTGAGATTGATGTAATTGATCCACAATTCTTCATCTTCAATTTTCAAGACTTGTACCACTTCACGAAATGCCAAAACAAAATCCTTAACAAATCCAACCCACCTGGAACACGGTAATCCATAGTCTGAATAAGCTGAAACTGAACGTGAGTGTTCCTTAGGTTCACACGGTTTCAACGAACCAAAAATCACCCGAAAACTCCTCCCGGTCACTGAAATATAAGCCGAGCATCGCGGTCAGTCCAAAACACCCAAAACAGTAACACCGCTGCAAGTCTGTCCACAAAATAGCAAAATACCTCCTGCTATATGCCCTCCAATTATTCCAAGAAAAATACGGTTGCAATTTTCGCGAAGTGTAGATAGAAATTGAGTCCTTAAACTCTCAATTCCGACAACCGTAGGCTGAGAAAATGCAAGATCACTCCTTCGCTGTCCAGAAAAATGCCGCAGAAAAAGGGGGTCTAAAGACGCTGCAAGAACTCCCATAAAAACTCGAAACGGAGATAAACGATGGGTACCAAAATCGAAGGCCTACCTGTCGTGGAAATGCCACCGCAAAATCAGGCAAAGAACTCCAAGAACTCAGTTTGCAGGAGCCCGCAGACGAAGAGCCGACGGAAAATATAGGTATTGAAGAAATGTCGAAGCTCGCAATGTCGGAGAGGAAAAATATGAAACGATCTCCAAAAATCCTCCAAAACCCCAATAAGTAAAGAAGACTCGTAGAACTTCTTCTTTGTCAAAGGAGGCCCCAAGAAAAATCTCCAAAAGTCCCTAAATGGCAGCACAAAGGGCCTATTTATAGAGAGTAGACCAAAAAGAGGACTTTAGGATTAGGCCCCAAGATTCGGGCGCCCGAAATCCACAGTGGTGCGCCCGAAACCACGTAGGGGCCATCCAACGACTCCCTCTCAGTGCCTAAATCGCTGAGATCGCGCCACGTGTCCCGCCGCCCCGTACTCTGTGTGCCCCGCGCACGCGCGGCGGCTTGCACCCGCCAATGGCAGCGCGCCACATGGCCCACGTGGTCCACGCGGGGTCCAGGCGCCGGTCGTTGCGCCGGGTCTTCCAGTCACTGTCGACCAATTGGAAGGTGCCACGTGGTGCCGCCCCGCTAGTCACGGTGTGATTGGTGCGGCCTGGCTAATCCCGTGTTGCCACGTGGCCCACGAACATTTTCGCTGGTCCCGGTGCACACGCCTGGGCCGTGGACCGACCTGCCTGCGCCTCAGCGGTTGCCCGTGCCTGCCCATGATCGCCAGCGCCTGCCCGAGCCCTGCCCGCCGCCGCCAGTGCTTGCCCGCAGCCGCCCGGCGCCTGCCCGACCTGCCCGGAAGAGTAACAAGTATCCAAAAATCTGTTTTAGGGCGTCCGAATCCCGAAAAATACATCCAAATAGCCGATTTTCATCGTTTTCACGCGCTGAGTCCAAATTCGATGTTCATTTTGCAAAAACCCACTTCTAAAATTTGACGAAGGCATCCGGATAGGTAAACTTGATCTAATTTTTGTGCCGGGTCCACTTCTGAGGTCCGATTTGCGCACAACCATCTCCATCACACAACATAGGCCTCCAGAAGCTGCTAATCACTCCGCAAAACCTCCGCAGAGATCCAGATCATCACACCATACCTCTAATCACACTACGACAGTGCATGTGGCCCATCGCAGAAGATACACCTGTCCTGCCGCCGCTGTTGGTACTACTGTTGTTGCTGTTGCCGGGGTCCACCAGACCTCTGGCATCTCTAAAATCCATGGCCCTGAGGACGAAATCAAGAAGGTCTAGGGGGCCTCTGCCTGCTGGTCTGTCCCCCGTCATCTGGCGCTGGGCGCTTCTCTCCGGAACTCGCCCCTGGCGACAAATCCCTCTCCACTAGGACCACTGCGCCGCGCTCCATCCAGCACACGCATATCCCATGCGCCTCGTCCCTCATAACGTGGAGCGTGCAGTTCATCAACTGCGTAAACCCTCTGGCATAAAAGGCTCTCAAATAGTCTGTACATCACCACCAACCACGACTCTGCCTCCCAAGGCTCCAAACTCAATCCTACTAGTCGGGATAGGTCAAACAGTCAAAGCTGACTCAGTCGATCAATGATGTCCCACTGCTCATCTGCTATCAACTGTCCACCCTGCCTCGGTGCCTCCGCACTAAAAGTCGACATCGAGGGGGCTGCTCGCTCAACCGGCGCCACTGTGACCGTTGCCACCAGGGATACTACAAAGGGGTTGGTCTCAACGGAAAGCATTGTCGGAGGTGCCCACTGCTCCAACAACTGTATCATCCTATTCAACTGCTCACTCCGCCGCTGATATGCCATTGCCAATCCTGTCATATGGGTCCGGAGCTCTCTGACCTCAATCTGGGTATCCGACCCAAAACTGCCTATCCAGACTCACCAACTGCGATGGAGTACACACACGGGTCAGAACTCTGCGTCAGGGAGACACCACTCACCACGATGAACCGCACACAAAACACACCACAAATACTCGACCCAATCCAGCGAAAGTCTAGGACATGTCACCCATTCCATGGCATTATGTTGTCTGCAGCCAACATAATCGCCTAGGAGAATAAACATGCCAATCACTCATCCCGTTCATTGGGAGAGATATAAAACTCAATCAGGACTCTCGCTATAAGTCACGACTCTCACGTAGTCATCCTAAGGTCCAACTACAAGCCTAGGGTTTCTATGTCCATAATGACCTACAACCTAGGCTCTGATACCACTCTAATCTGTCACGCCCCGGGGTCGAAACTGCGACCCGGACTCGCCAACAGATCCGCCACCTATGCAAAACCCCGCATAGGCGAAGCGTCCAACCTGCAAAGTATCATTTAACAACTAAACAGATATCAGAGCTGAAGAAAAACTGCTGTAATAAAAATCTGAATCACTGTACAATTGAAAAATAAAAGTACAATATCCATCTCCCATAAATAATGATATAATAATTCGGTCCACAAAAACTGTAATATAAGAAAAAGCCACCTATACAACATCTATAAATCCAAAAAGAGAGATAAACTAAAATAATAAAATACAACTGTGTACAGTGAAACCCACAATCCGGGTTGGTACATCTATCCCACTGTAGAAATCAACACTGGTAGGGATCTATCTCGCAACTCCCTCGCCTCGAACCGTCAACCGAAAGATCAGCAACTCCCGAAGCAGACACTGCAAAACAAAGGGAGGAAAGAGGAAAACAACAATGGGGGGGGGGGGGGGAGAACCAATAGTAAAACCAGTAGCCTCCCACTGTGGGTAAAGCCTCAAACCCCGACGTACCCACTAAGTCTACCATAGGCAAGAAAAGGAATAAGAGAGGTGGTAAGCTATAAACAGAACTGCTGATAAAAGAAAGCTATCACTAGTATGCCTCTAAATGTCGTGCTAAGAAATATAGCTAAATGTATGCATCAGTAAATAAATGCCTGCCTGAGTAAACCCAATCCGACCACCAGTAAACACTGGTACTGCCTGCTCTGCCTGCCGCATCTGGTATGCCAGCCTACGCATAACACCGATGCAAAAAGGAGTCTCAAGGACTCAAAGCCTGTCTGTCGCACACTCCGGAGTGGCATTCGAGGGGAGCGACCCACACGAGTAAAGTAAGTAGCCATAAGTAACCTGATATAGCAGGACTGGATCATGACTCTAATCAAGTGGGAAAAACCATCCACTAAAGAAAGCCCGATCTCCCCAATCTGATGCGACTGTAAATACCCGGTCGGCCGCCCAAAGTCCGCGGTCGCCGCAATATCCCACAAATCCCCCAAATCAAGCCCGACCTGTCATTCCTAATCCGATGCACAAGTCACCATCCAGTAAACCGCCCAAAGTCCACGGTAGCCGCAATACCCTGCCCTCAAGCCAGCCTGTCCTAGATCCCAAGAGTCTGTCTACACTATCCCAAAACCCCTTGCTCGCGCACGAGCTACAAATACCCTGAGCCTAGTATGAAAGGAGAAAAGCAAGAAACATGATTTCTCCTAAGTCAAGTCCAACATGATAGTGTAGCAGAAAAAGGTGGCCTATCTAGATGTCCATACAAGCATGCAAGTGTCCTCCTGTAGAATAAAAGAAAGGCATCTAACAGTGTTCTTACACCCATTAGAGCATGATATCCCAATATAATAATCAATCGCATAGGAGGTTAAATGCTAACATGGCATAAACCAAGTTTGTACAAGCATGCAAGTTTTCTCATTTGGAAATAAAGAGAGAATAGTAACCATCACGATTTCACATAACGAGAATCAAGAGATAACCGACAATAATTAATCTCACACAAATTAGATCAAGATTAAGAAGTTAACTATTCTCAGACCACCACTAACCACCCTCACATGAACCATCCATTCACACATAAATATGCCGAAGATCATTTAACATCACTTAAATATGGACATTCAATCAACTATCACCAATGAATATACTAAGGTTTCACAACCTTCATTGATCTCACATAGGATGCACATAGAATTCACCAACAATATTCTTTTCCACATAAGCTAAATCGCCGACCAACCACAATACACAATCTCTCATAAAATAGTCTAAGGATCAACCATTATGACAACCATTACAACATGTAGAATGAAGGTCGATAAAGCCAATTATTCTCATATAGATAAGTCAAGAATCATTTAACATATAACCTCTCATGATATAGGTTTAAGAATCATCAACAAGATCACCCTCACTTACCCCTGATAACCATTCACATTTAGCCCATATGACATTCACATAAAGCCATTATAACCCTTCTCACATAGCAACCATGTCTTTCTCACATCAACCAACCCAACATTCACACTTGAGTTAATGAACCATTCGCATATAGCAACCAAAATCATTCTCACATGAATCCTCTTCACACAATAGCCAATCCTTCACATACATCAACCAAAATCATTCTCACATGAATCAAGTTAACAATTCATCACAAAGGGTAGGCTAAAGATTAATTTTTTCAAATACTCTCACATAGCCATAAATTTAAGGATGATCGCTTATAATCGCTTCATATGAGATAATGCAACATCAATCAAACTATTGATTCACTCGTGTATACACTAAGGATCAATTAACTTAATTTAAACATGGATATCCAAGCATATTATACCAAGGAGAAGAGAACAACAATCAACTATGCCATGAGGGAAACCAATAGCCCGAGTGGGTAAATCGTCGTTTTCGGCAAAGCACAACCACCCACCTGAAACTTGACGATCCGATGCCCGATCTAGCTGAATTTTGGCGTGAGTAATCCTTATCCTCCCATGAGTCCGATGCCGCGAAAATCATCCAAATCTGCCTCACGGATTGGGCGCAATCACTAAAACAATGCACGCTGCGCAATTAAATTCCAAACTTTCAGCAATTGAAATTAAGTTAAAGAAGATGTAAGTGCAGCCCCAAATACCTCAAGATGAAGTTCCTAGCAGTAAAACAAAGATCTCCAGCTCCATACAAACATCTTCAAGTTCCCGAAATCCACCATTAATTTCTCTCAACATTTAAACACAACAAAAGTCGCAATACTGTCCAAAACTGCTAACATAAACTTGCTAGCATTTCCAAGCTTAATTAGGGGCTTTTTAAAAGGGATTTATCCACATATCACAAAAGAGAATTTGCTCACCTTGAAGTTAAGAAGAAGTTCCAACTTGAATTTCTGAAAAAGACCTTATATTCACAAAGTTATCTGCATTCCAAGGTGCATTGCTCAAATCAAAACTAAAACAGGGACTGCAGTAAACCTTATAACAGCACTTGGAAAGATCATTAAAGTTACCTAACCAAACGTGCTCCAAATCCTACAAGAGAGGTACCATTGGATTCCTTGTCGAGAGTAGATACAAATTGAGCTAAAGAACTCCAAATTTCATGCTCGGATGGAGGAGAAAACCCATAAACACTTTAAACTATCCACCAAGTTTCATCTGTACACGAATGCAGCAAGGTGCTCCAAAGATCATGCATAAACCCTAATAAAAACTCAGATTTGGGGAAAATGATACATACCAATATTGTAGATTTTCGAGTCCTGGAAATTTTCCCTCAAAAATCATCCAAAAATTCCACGCCTACAATTCAAAAAAGCCAAAATACTATAGACTTTCCAAAATTCCAGGCTGAAACAAAGGGTTCCAAAGATGGCCTTAAAACTCTATGAAATCATACGATCTGAGGGAAGAGTTGGATACAAAAATTGTGGCCTTACCTCTTGTGAAAATGTAGAATCAAAAATGAGCTCAAAATTCCAAGAAATGAGTCCTGGGGAATTTTCGAACTGAAACGCGACGGAGAGGGCTGTGAAGCAGCAATGGTGATGCCCTCAAATGTAGGTGGAGAAGATGATCCAAATGGCCTCCAAAAATCCCCAAAAAATCAAATGTTGTAGAAGACTTGCTGATGAAGCTCTGGTAAAAGTCCCCACTGAGAAAGACCCTCCAAAAGATCTAAAATGGAGGATGAAACTCCATTTAAATACCAAGAAGAAGAAGCTGGTGCGAAACCTCCCCCTGCTGCTACAGTGTCGGGCCGGCCCACGGCCGCAACGCGGCAGCCATCCAGCGGTCGCGCCAGCCGCTGGATGCCCGCCACGCGTCGCGCCCCGATAGCGCAATCGCGCCCGCGAATGGGAGCGCGACGCGTGGCGGCGCCTTATCCGCCCGCGCCCGAGGCTGCCCGCGCCTCTACTCGCACCTGCCGGGCCTGCCCGCACTTGCTGCGTGGGCCGGGCTCGCTGCGTCGAGCCCCCACGCCTGCCACGTGGCGTACGGAACCAACGGGGAGACGCCACGTGGCACCCCTTCCGGTCCACCAGTCCACCTTGCACCCAAAATCACAGGAAACTTCGGGTTGCCCTTTTTCGCACGTCCGGACTCAGAAAAATACATGTAAATAGCCGATTTTTATCGTTTTTCCGCCCTGAATCCAAATACGAAGTCCGTTTTGCAAGAATCCATTTCTAATTTTCGACGAAACTCCCTATTAGGCAATCTTGATCCATTTCTCGCACTGAGTTCGTTTCTTGGGTCCGATTTGCGCGCAACGAACACTATCCACATAAATAAGTCTCAACAAACTGTCGATCACACTGTAACATCTACGGAGATCCAGGTCATCACATCCTCCCCCACTAAAAGAAAGTTTCGTCCTCGAAACTAACATAGCCCAAAAGGAGTCTCAAAACAGAAGGACAAATATCCAACATCCTCGTCACCAACTCTCAAAGCGTCACCCGCTTCTCGTGATTATTCCACAACAACATCAACCACCTGTACGGCATGGCCTAGTTGCGCCGTTTCTCATCTCTCGAGCCAGAATCCGCAACGGCGTCTCACGTACCCCCGCAACTCACTATTCTCAAGTGGAGCGAGTCAAACAATGGCGGGAAATCCAAACAAATCACCTTTAAGCTGAGTCGTGGAACACATCAAGGGCTCCAATATGCCACGGATGAAAAGAAGAAACAGCAGGTAACCACTGATCCACAACACTCACAAACATCACCTCCTCAAAACCAATTCATTCAAGAAACCTGAAGTACACCCTCACAATTATCGATGTAAAAAGGGAGTCCAATATCAGAAACATCAACAACTACAACCCTGAGTTGGAGAACCACCGAAAAACAGCGAAGAGTTGAAGTTGTCCCTGCTGTGGCTGTCATTCTGTCCTTGCTCCACATCAACTGGGGACCCTTAATTCAACACTCTCTGATCTCATCCATCAGTGTGGGTTGCTCGACTGAATCCAAAACCTGGAAAGGATCACTCTGGGGCACGATCCCTGGTCCTAATCATCCCATCCATTCCAGTAATGGTGCTTACTGCGCAAGCATTGCTCAAGCCCAGCATTGTACTCCGGCCCAAAACGTCAACACACAACCCAGACCACCGTGGGGGCATCATTACAATTCACTCACTGTTGACAGGATGAAAGATCCATCGTCTCCTCCATCAGGTAAGACACCGGGTCTAACAACCCCTTAATCCATCATAACCAATAACTATACCATCAGCTCGCAGTTGTGCTGGTGCCATCCAATAAGGTGCTGGGGAGAGCAAGAGAGAAAAGCGAATAATGTTGGTCATAGCACAGAAGTTTTTGTGGTTGGGTGTGAGTCGCGTGTAGAATTTGATTTTAGGTGTATAAGTGGCTCATTGAATTTCGAGTCCACAATTAATTCATTAGGGATTGGAAATGGAAAAAGTCGGGAAAAAAAAATGGCTCATTAGGGGTCGGGAATGAGAAGGGTCCCACAACTATCTAAATTAAGGAAATGAACACGTGGCTAAAATAAGAGGATTACTATAGAGTTTGATTTTAGGTATATAAGTGGCTCATTGAGTTTCGAATTTATAATTAATTCATTGGAAATTGGAAATGGAAATGGAAAGAGTCAGAAAAAAAAATGACTCATTAGAGATCGGGAGTGGGAAGAATCCTACAACTATCTAAATTAAGGAAACGGCGACACGTGCCTAAAACAAGAGGATTAGTTCATAATTAATTCATTGAGAATTGGAAATGAAAAGAGTCAGAAAAAAAAACGGATCATTGGGAATCGGGAGTGGGAAAAGTCCTACAACTATCTAAATTAAGGAAACGACGACACGCGGCTAAAACAAGAGGATTAATACAGAGTTATATATATATATATATATATATATATATATATATATATATATATATATATATATATATATATATATATATAGTCCGGCTACTATGCAATCGATAGAATGAAGCACTTAGTGCTACCAAGTTTTCCGCCGTTAGATCTACCTCTTTGATCATTTTTTTCATTCTTTAGATCATACTATTTTTCCAACCACCTACTAAATCTTAGGGTTCTACTATCATTCTAACCGCGCATCCCTTAATGCAATAGTTAAAAATTTAATAGCACAAATGACTGGAAACTATTATTAATAGTATAATAGCATATATATATATATATATATATATATATATATATATATATATATATAGAGCTGGGATGCTATCAAAAGTTAAAAATGATTGTTACTTGTGGGACTCACTATTGTGCATGACCCAAGATTTACTAGGGTTGATTCAATAGCCAAAAATGTTACAGTATCAACACCTTCGTGCTTTTAATTCAATGGCAAAAAATGTTATAGTACCAACATCTTGTTGCTTCCAAAAGCATCCCAATCGGGCTCTCTCTCTCTCTCTCTCTCTCTCTCTCTCTCCTATATATATATTATATTTTTACTATTCCAATTTTAGGTCAATTCAAATGTAAAAAAAAAAAATCTATGTTTTATGAATTTTAATTATAAGATTAAAATTTTAATTTTCTTATTTTCTTTCAACTTTTTTTCTTATCATAGGCTTGACATCTAACTTACTGTTTACGAGCCAACTCGTGTTCGGCTCGTTAATAAACAAACTGAAAATAAACTAGATTTTCAACTCGATATTTTAATGAGTCAACTTTTGTTCAATGTTTTTATTAAATGATTCGAACAAGAGTTGACCCTAACTCGCACGTGCTCAGCTCGTTAACTAGCGCTACCCTCGTTGGATCCCCACATTTTTCTTGCTAGTGGAGTTGGGGTTTCTCTCATACACATTATGTTGCTACATTATGTTGCTCCCCAACTAGCTAAGGTCCCATGCATACATGTATCAATTACCACAAAGAAATAATAGTCCACACATGTACCACACCCTTTTTTTGAATCCCCTTAGCATTAATTTCACACATGTTCATATATTTTCAAGCAACATTAATTATTGCCCTTGTTTGATTTGATGAAAACGAAGTGCACCCCCCTGGTGAGAATTATTTTGCACTCTAAAGATCCTGGCAGATCTTTATTTTCTTCAATTATCCTTAATTTAAAGAGGAGAAGATCAAGAGGATCTTTTTGAAAGATTCGCCACAGATCAACATTGACATCACTTTTTACGTGGATACATGTAACTAATGATAATAATAATAAGCAAAGCATCAAACTCATAAGCCCATTACTTTAGGTTTGATTATTGTTATGTAGCTTTGTTGATCATCCCAAACAATTAAAGGGCATTGAACAAGCAATAATTAGGGTTTTAAACATCACTTCATGTGGAAGGTGTTACCCACAGAAACGATTTTAATAAACGCAGGTAGATTCAGTAAATCTGATAGCTATTTATCAACTATATTTGACTAAATTGATCTGCGAATCTAAAAGATCATTTGGTTGAATATAATCATAAATATTATATCAATTGTCCCTAGTGCAAATGGCAAAAGATTTGATGATTGAACCAAGATTCGAGTTCGAAGTTTTAGTTGCTTCACATTTCTAGCTAACTTTATTTCAAAAATAAACGAAATGAGCATTTAAGATGCATACAGCTACCTTTATATAGATTTTATTTTATTGGATAAAAAATATATTTTATGTTTGAAAAATTATTAGGAAAATAAGATTATTTTTATTGAATGACTAGCTATTCTCTCCAATTGCTGCAGCTGAAATTGCGGCTAGTTTGGACATAATTTTCATTGCTAGCTCCATCTGAGCCTACTCGTTCAATTCTAACTGCAGTAATTGAATTCAAATTAATGAAACTAAACGGCGGATTTCAATTTGCATATAAATATAAAGCTAAACTAAAAAAAATCTCTCAAAAAATAAAAATAAAAAAGCTTTTTGAACTTTTGACCAGGATGGTCTTTCAATGTAATACTTTAAATTAAGGATATATATAAGTGTACACCCCATAAGGGATGTACATTCTACACCCCATGCTATTCTGGGGTGACGGATGGAGTGAATACCCACCTCAGGATGGGGTGGGGTGTAGAATATACATCCCTTATGGGATGTATACCTAGTATCACCCTTAAATTAAATGCGCAAATCAATCAAAATATTTCACAATATAATAATCAGCATATCAACAATATAAGTAATTGGTACGAGTAATAGCGTAAAAAATCTGACACTACACAGCGAAATAAAACATGTGAATGTGGGGCTTGCAGTTGCCACTAAGGGGGTGGGCACTATCTTGGCCGGCCATTATAAGTTCTTCTACCCAACAAAGTGAGCACTCCTCCTTTGTGAAGGGACCCCTCCACTCCCCTTTCTCTCACGAAGAAGAGCATCTACTTCTCATGCTATGCGCATATCTTGTTACTGAAGGATGAAATTAAGATACTACACAGCTTGGATTGCTTCATGCAGTAATTTATGAGTGGTTTAATTTTGTTTCACCGGTTTGTAATATTAGGCACAACTAGGGTTAGAAGCGTGCGTGTGAGGGGCTTATTGTAGAAATTCGGTTCGTTCAGTGGTAATATCAGATGCCGATAAATCCAAAATTCTGAATAATTTTGTACTTTCTAATAAATTTGTAATATCAGCATGTAGGCACACCCTTCCAGTTTTTAGCTTTGTTCGAAAACGATATCCTGAATATAAGAATTACCATACTAATCTCTATCCTGAATATAAGAATTACCATCCTAATCTCTTGCCAACGTTCTAGCGCTGCTTTTTTTTTTTTTTTTTTTTTTTTTTTTTTTTTTTTTTTTTTAAGAGAGAAAGATAGTATATTATTCGCTTTGTTTATAGAAATAAATTTAGTTAGAAATGTGAAACAACTAGACTTCGAATTCGGGATCTTCAATACCAACCATCAAGTCCTTTGCCATTTGCACTAGGGACGGTCGGTCAAGCGCAATATTATTAAAAGGTCTTTACACTGTTAAGCTACTGTTTGGTTCGGAAATTATGAGTTTGGAAATAAATTTTTTTATCACTGGAATAGCTCGCTATTCCAGAATAGTCATGGATAAAAAAAAAAAAAAATTGTGTTTGGTTTGTAAAGTTATTATTCTTAGAAATAGCTGAAATTGAGTTTGATTCATTTCTTAGAATAAGCGAAAATAGTGAAAAAATAAGAATAATTATAATTTTAAAATAATAATATTTTATCTAATTAATTAATATAAAATATTAATTAAATATTAATTAATATTTGTATAAATTAAAGTTTATATTTTAGTAAATAATACCGTTTAATTTTTTAAAAATTAAAGATAATAATTTTAAAATTTGTATAAATTTTAAAATTTTAAAATTTATTAAATTTATAAATTCATTAAAAATTAAAATTACAAATTTAAAAAGTTATAAAATTTAAAATTTTTCTAAATTTAGAAATTTAAATTTTAATTAGTTCAAAAAATGTGTAAAAGATGATGAAAAAATTTTAATTTTTAAATTTATATAAATTAAAAAAAATTTATAAAAAATTTAAAAATTTATATATACAAAATTTGCATAAATTTTAAAATTTTAAATTTTTTAAAATTTTTAGATTTATAAAAAATTAAAGTTAAAAATTTTAAAATTTATAAAATAAAATAATTTAAATTTAAAATTTTATAAATTTTAATTTAAATTTTTTTTTTTTTAAAAAAAAAGGAAACAAGGTTATTCCCGGATGGGAATAACTTTGTTCCCACCAATGGGAAAAATTGTTATCCCCCTTCTTAACGAGATATTCTAGAATAGTCCGTTAATGAAGGGATAAACGAGATATTCTAGAATAGTCTGTTAATGAATGGATAATAAATTTCTTTTTTTGGGGGGGGGGGGGGGGGGAACTATGAAATAATTTAAGTGCAATTACCTAAATTTAAGAGACATGAAAGACATGTGGATTTGGGTGGCTATTAGGTTCTAGAAAACTGTGGCAGTTTGAGGGGCTGAGGATTTAGTTGAAGATTATTAGATTAAGTTGGACCAAAAAGTCAAGGCCATTTGATATATGTATATATGTCCCATTAATTACAACTCCTGTGGGTCTGCATTTATATTTTAGAACCCAAAAAAGGTGCAATGATCACCAAACTTAGATTCCCTGGGATTTATGAGTTTGGTATCAATCAATTAAATTAGTCCCCATGATGTAATATGATTCATTAATTGGAGATAGAGGGCCTACCATGCTTTATTTATCACCATTCTAGCTAGTGGCCTTCATGATTCTATTGCTACACACACATGCTGGAAATTAGAGGCTATAGAGTAAAAAATAAAGAAAAACATAAAAAAAATTATTAGATGTGTCTTGAAATTTAATTGTCGTTTTTGATATTATACTCCTGGTCTGTTGACGGTTTCGCGTCAAAGCGAAGAGTTTTTATCCTAAAAATGATTCTGTGCAAAATATATATATATATATATATATATATATATATATATATATATATATATATATAGAGAGAGAGAGCGTCCGGCTAGTATACTCTTATGAGTAAAATTTTTTTGTACTCATAAGTTTTTATGCTTGAATGAAGAAATGTGCGATTAGGATTATAGTAGTTTCTAAGATTTTTACTATTTTTCCAATAACCTAGTAAATCCTAGGGAGACCACTATCATCCTAACCGCACATTTCTTCATCCAAGGATGAAAAAGTTATGAGTATAAACGGGTTTATACTTATAAGAGTATAGTAGCCCTACGGCCTACGCTATATATATATATTTGAAAGAAAAGTAGCAGGCTCCTGCTTTGTTTATAAAAATAAATTTAGTTAAAAATATAAAGCAATTATGTTTTAAACTCAAGACCACGAATACTAACTCCTAAACTCTTTGCAACTTACACTAGAAACAATCAATTAAGTGTAATATATTTGATATTATCAAATAGTGCAATCTCTTCTTTTTTATTCATAATTTTTTTTTTCTAAAAAAAAAAAATTTAAGTAAATTTTTGTATTTTTATTTTTATTTTTATTTTTATGTTTATTTTATGTGAACATTATTTTTTTTATTTGTACGCACGGTAATAAAAAGGAGAGGCAATAGATAGAATATATAAATTCATTGGATTTGAGAAGCTATAAAGCTATTAGAGATTTAAATTAAATAGGAGGCAATTCAACGAGATTGAATCGATAGAGGTTTCGAATTTCTTGGCCCCATGCAATGTGAGCTTCTAAATCTTTAACTACCAAAAAAAATAGTGTGTTTTAGTATTTTATATTTACTGTAGCCCACGGTTTAAATTTAAATTTCACGTGACGGAATGCATCAATAAATAACAATTTTTTGTAATTTAAATAGTTATAAATTTTTTAGCACTACAATAAAATTAGATTCTAGTAATATATTTTTGTGACATTTTTATACAAATATTCTATTTATATATCATCTATATCCAAAACTAGATTATGGAAACATATTTTTGAGACAAATTATAATAATGTGTCGCTGTATATCCTAACGACTGTATATATAGCGATACTAATAATAATTGTTGGTATTTTTGTGAGCGACACTCTTTTCAGATTTTAAAAATACTTAAAAATATCGCTATAATATAATTTTATTACAACGTGGTAAGAAAAAAAAAAAATTTATATAGTATAAAAAAACTGTTTTGACTTTTATATTTTTTATCTTTTAAAAAAAGATGAGTTGATCGACAAGTTTATTTGCAATAATAAGATTAAAAAAAAAAAAAAAAAAAAAAGGTTGAGGGTCATATATATTTGGGATAATTGCATACATGTCCTTTCAAATATGTTGAATTATAAATATATCCCTGTAAAATTCAACTTTTCATATTTATCCCTTCAAAAATCCACCGTTATTCAAATATGCCCCTACCGTCCATCTCTGTTAGAAAAGTTGATTTAATCCTAGGTTAAATGCTTAACCTTGGTTAGATTAAAAAATAAATTTACATATTTACCCTTTTCATATTATACTTTTGGAGGGATATATTTGTAACAAGCATAATGGTATTACTTTTGGAGGGATATATTTGTAAAGGGGCAAAAAAATAATTTCACATCAAATCTGTTAAAAAATAAACATATTCCAAACGGGGATTAACCAGAGGGGCATATTTGAAGAATTTTGAATTTTTGAAGGGATAAATAT
Source organism: Tillandsia fasciculata (assembly GCA_029168755.2). Taxonomy (NCBI): domain Eukaryota; kingdom Viridiplantae; phylum Streptophyta; class Magnoliopsida; order Poales; family Bromeliaceae; genus Tillandsia; species Tillandsia fasciculata. The sequence continues at coordinate 4,507,472 of CM054947.1, read as the reverse complement.
GAAAAGTTGAATTTTACAGAAATATATTTGTAATTCGACATATTTGGAGGGACATGTATGCAATTAATCCTAATTATAATTAGAACCTTCTAGTCCCAAATTATTTTTAATTTTTTTTAAAAAAAAAAAAATTAAGTGGAAATTCTCATATGGAAAAAGCTGTTGCAACACATGTCAAAGAGGAATCAACAAATACATTCTCACAAGGAAAACATTTGTACCTTTTCCCCCCTTATAAATAAATGCTAGTACCTAGCTAGCTAGGTATATTCCCATTATTAGGTTTCCAAAGAAATTTTCTATGTACGTCCTACCGACAATTTCTCTTTTTTTTTTTTTTTTTATTATATGAATTCTCAACTTTAAATATTTGTGTAAAAAAAATTCTTAGCATCGTTTTGTACACTTAGAAATCATATTCAAATTTGAGTTTGTTTTGGTATATTTAAATTCAAATGATATAATTATAACTGTACGAGAAAACTCAATTGCAATTGCAATCACTTGGAATGAATAATTTTAAAAAGTAATAAGCTTATTTTTCTAATAACCTTTTAAATATTTTGTCTCATCACTTTATATATAAAAAAATAGAAATCGATCAACTATATGCGATCAAATATAATATTTATATTTGCTGTATTTTTTATTATATTCAACTAAATAAGATGCATATAATTTTAATTATTATATTTTCAACTGCACTCATCTCAATTATATATATTAAATTTTTAGTTACTTCGAATCAAACGGGCTGAATTAATGGACACAACTTTTAGTAAGTAAATGTGACTCTAATAACAGGATATGACTCTTAGTACATGAATGTAATTTTTAGTGCTATAACTTAGTTTTTAATAAAAGAATTAGACTTTAAAAGACAAAATTTTATGATGTGTCTCTTTATACATATATCCATTGGAATTGATTTTTACATGAATTTGACTTATATATCCAAGAATTGATAAATCACTTGGTGAAATACATGTTCACAAATTATCACTTCATGAAGTATCTGTTCGTGCTTTATATAAGTCGAGCGTTAAGGAGCAAATGAAAAAAATTCATATCTCTATTCACAAAAACTTTTTTCTTGTTTTAGTTTTATCTCTTTTTGACCACTTAATCTAGTGAATGTTCAATGGTCAAACTTTATGTGTGCAAACTCTGTTAGAATTAGTATTTTTTTTTTATTCGGAAAAACTATTCGTTAATCCAATATATACAAACTTATTCAAACGGTAGAAACATATCAAACTTTAAGGAGAATAGTTTTGCTACACATTTTAAAATCTTTTTCATCTTTTTACGTTATCTATTTTTATTTTTATTACAATAAAGTTATCTATTTTTTTTTTTTTATTACAATAAAATTAAGGACGAAACTATATGGAGGCATATAGTGGCCATGGTACCCTCGAATTTTTCTTTTTAAATTATATATCAGACGGTCAGTTCCTAATAATTAATTAGGTATAGTAAATATTAAAATATTATAAATTCTAGTCATTAGGACTTAGGAGGCTAAAATATTATTTTTTTTTTATAAAACTTGTGGGTCTTCTATAAAAAATTTTATTATAAAATTTGTGGCCTGAAAAGTTATTTATAATCAAATATATTGAAAAAAAAAAATATCAAGAAATTTTTTATTAAAATTTCATGAGTTAAATAACATCGAGCACAATTTTGATTTTGAGCTGGCAAACAAATTTTTTAAAATTTTATATTTTTGTACATCATTTTTTTTGTTATAATTTATTTTATAATAGTATTTTTTAAGATAAATATTTTATATATTTTTAGCCTTTTTTTTTTTAGAGAGAAATGCAGTATGCTGCCGCTTCATTTATGGCGGAGTTGAATTTAGCAAGTGGGCAGCCGGTTTCTACAGTGAAGCAGCCGGGCAATAAGAGCCTCGGGGCAACGGATCTTGTTGTCAAAGGATCTTCTGTTTCTTTCCAACCAATTCCACCAGGTGGCCGCAATGGTGATTAGTGCCCTATTACCCAGAGCCCTATTCTGGAGACTGGTCGCACCCCATAGCCTGTCAACGGTATCAACGTTACGAACCTCCTGGTTGTTAGGCAGCAAGGCTATGAGCATCAATTTTGCGGAGGTACAGGAAACAAAGAGGTGATCCGCAGTTTCCTCGGAGTTTGGGCAGTAGACACAACAGCTAGGTCCGTTCCAGTTTCTTCTCAGTAGAATATCCCTAGTCTGGACCCGTCTTCTGAGAACTAGCCAAACAAAGATTTTTACCTTCAGTGGGATTTTGATGCTCCAGAGTTTGACGAAGCGGTTGTCTACTTCTCCGCTATCTTGCAGAAAACCGTACATCGATTTTACTCAGTAGATATTGTGTTTTGACCAGCGCCAGAGGAAGGTGTCTTTTCTGATAGTGATTGGTAGGTTGGGGGTGGTGGCCTTCAGATTTTGGATTTGGCCCTCGAGACCACTGTGTTCGGTTGCAATGCCCTCTAAAATTTTGCCCCAGTTCCAGCCGTTTCGACCCATACAGTCCCTCACCCTAACATTCTTGTTGCGCGCTAAGTCGAAGATTTTAGGAAATTGGGTCGAGAGGGGTGAAGTCCCTATCCAGATATCCGATCAGAAGTCTGTCAGGTCTCCATCTTCCACCGAATGGGACGTGCCACATTTGAATAGCCCCCTCGTTCCAAGCACGCTCCTCCACCATTGCGAGAAGGGTTTGAATGAGTTCCCTTCTCGCAGGGGTCTTCTGCGCAAATAATAGAGACCGGTGAGAAGAGATCTCCAGGGGGTCGCCTCTGTTGAGAAGTAGCGCCACCACCATTTCACCAGCAGAGCAGTGTTTATGCTCTCCAAGTTCAAGACTCCTAATCCCCCGTCCCTTTTTTTCCTGCAGACCGTTTTTTAGCTGACCAGACAGTTGCCCCCTGACACGGAGTTGCATCCTTTCCAGAAGAAGGCTCTCCGGAGCGAATCAATTCTTCGAAGGGTCCAAGCCGGGGCTCTGAAGACTGAGAAGTAGTAAAGGGGAAGATTCGAGAGCACAGAGTTTACGAGGATTAACCTCCCGCCTTGTGATAGCAGCTTTGCTTGCCACCCTGCGATTCTGTGCTCGATCTTTGCAATGATGTTGTACCAGTCTTCCTTCGGGATTTTGCCTTTCTTCAGTGGGAGTCCCAGATATTTGGTCGGAAGTGTGCCCCGTTTGCAATCCAGAATAGCCGCAAGTCTCTCCTCTGTATTATTTCGATTCCCCAAATAGAACAGTTCAGACTTGCTCCTGTTAATCTTGAGGCCGGAGGCCCACTCATAAATCTGCCACATGAGTCGAAGGTTGCGGATTTGCCTTGTTTTCGCCTCGCAAAAGAAGAATGTGTCATCCGCAAATTGAAGGATGGAGGTTTTCGCCTCCTGATTGGGACCAACGCCACAAATAAGGTTGTTTTGGACAGCCCTGTTGGTCAATCTCGCCAGACCTTCAGCCACTAATAGGTATAGGAATGGTGACAACGGGTCCCTTTGGCGAAGGCCCCTTTTCAGTTTGAACCATTTGGAGGGGGTTCCGTTGACAAGGATGGCGACCTTGCCATTCGAGATACACTGTTCGATCCACCCGCACCATTTTTGGTTGGCGCCCAAGCAATGCAGGATATGCTTGAGGAAGTCCCAGTTAACTTTGTCGAAAGCTTTTTCAAAGTTCGCCTTGATGCCAACGCAGTTGGTATGCTGGCTTGTTCCCCAGCTGATAAGTTCGCTGGCATTTACAAAGGAGTCTAAGATGTTTCTTCATTTTTAGCCTTTTTTTATTGACTATTTATTTATGGATTAAAAATAGGCCTAAGAGACTAATAAGTTGAGTTGGATGAGTACAATAAATTGAGTAAAGCTGCAGTCCACAATAGACCTAATGACAAGAGGTACAATAGTAAACTGAACGTCCAAATGAGTTGAGTCCGATCGAGACTCGTGGGCGCTGTATTTGTACACTTTAAGTGAATTAATTTCGTATTTCTAACATCTAAAGTTTTTAGAATTAATGGAAAGCCCAACTCTTTTCTTTCATTTCGAGGAGAACTCTTCGAACAAATGATTAGCGCCAACGATCCGACACCTCTAAACTTAAATTCTAGCTTTGTCCCTTAATAGAATAATTATCTAGTAGTTTTATCTTTTATCATTTTGGCGTAGTTTTATCCTTTCAATCTATATGTATATAAAATTTTGTAAGGATAGATCACAAGAGAACGGACAAAATTTTAGAAAAAAATATTTGATATTATATGTGTATATCAACTCGAACCCGAACCCGAACCCGAATCCGGATTAATTTTATGTTATACAATATATGTGTATATAAATATTTAATATTATATTTAAATTTATATTTTAAAAATTTAAATTTAATGTAATATGTTATAAAATATTGTAAAGAGGAAAAGAAAAATAATTATTTCGAATTTGAATTTTCGGATTCGGATTTTAAATTTTTGATCGGATTCGGATTTGAATATAAATTTTTAAAAGTTATCGTTATCGGATTCGGATTCGGTTTCGAATTCGGATTTGAATTTTGAGTTTGGTAGTAGGTTCGGATTCGAATTTTTAAAAATCTACCTAGAATCCGACCTATTGACATCCTAGGCAAAGGGTGGACTAGGAAGATTAAAATAAAAATAAAAATAAAAATAAAAATAAAAAAAAATAAAAAGAGTCAAAAGAAAAACAAATGATTAAATATAGTGGATTGAAAATATTGTATTTGTAATCATGGAATTAGGGATCTAAACCAACTAAGCATGAACGAGCTAAACTGAGCTTAAGAGCATGTTTATTTGGACAAAAGTAGAAAGAAAAAAATAATTTTTTTTATCGTAAATAAGAATTTTTTGGTGTTTGATTTACCGTAATATAGTTATGACTAAAATTGACTAAAATTGATGGTATCAACTGTCCCTAGTGCAAGTGGCAAAGGGCTTGGTGGTTGATATCCGTGACCCAGGTTCGAAGCCTAGTTGCTTCACATTTCTAGCTAAGTTTATTTAAAAAATAAATGAAGCGGGTAGCATGCTACCTTTCTCTCAAAAAAAAAAAAAATGAAGAAAAAAAAAAATGAAGATACGAGGGAAAAGAAATATAATAATTTATAATTTATATTATTTTTTTATTTTTATTATATTATATTATATTATTTTTCAAGCCTAGCTCTCTCATTCTATATATATATCGGTATTTTTTTATAAAAACGGAGTCTTCCATGCTTATAAGTAATGTTTCAAATCGACAAGCGATTCCGTTAGACTTGATTTAGAATATTTGAAATAACTAAAAAATAAATTTTATAATTTTTTTATATTATTTGTCTAGTGATCGAAAAGTGTCAAACTCAATGGTTGAAAATAAAAATCTTACAAAATATGATAATATAATACTAAAATTTTTGATTAAAAATATTGATCTTGTTTAACATAGTATAAAAAAAAATTCTATCAAAATTTCACATGAATTAAATATTTTTATACTGTTAAATTTGCAAACGGCTCACTATAATCATTAAAATGGTTGATTTTAAGTCCCTTTGATTACTAGATATTTTGTTTGATAGTGAGATAAGAGAGAACTAGGTGTTCCAGAAATAAATATAAAATTGAGAACTAGTTGGAACTAGTGTAAAAAAATATTTGGTTGAGTTACAGGGATAAGAGAATTTGTATTTGCTTTGATAATAAAAAATAAGATGAATAGAGAGTAGTATTTGGTTAAAATAATATTTTTGCCCTTACCCTTTATGATGTATTAAAATAAATTAAAATTTCAATTTGATTGTTTTAAATAGTTGAGCGAAGAAATTTAAAAATTAGATAAAATCAAAATTAAAATCAAAATTAAATAAAAACAAATAAAATTTTTAAAATTTATCCTCAACTATAATCATTTTATAAAACAAATAAATATTTTACTTGTATGATTTTATATATTTGATTTAAGATATTTATTAAAATTTATATTTTACTCGCATATAAAAAAAATTTAAAAAAATTTAAACTTTTGAAAATTTATAATGTTTTAAAATTTCAAAATTTTGTATATAAAAATTAGTATAGATTTTAAAATTTTAAAAGTTTAAAATTTTAAAATTAATAAATTTAAAATTTTATAAAATTTTAAATTTATTAAAAATTAAAGCTAAAAATTTAAAAAACTATAAAATTTTAAAAATTTTATAAAAAATTTGTATAAAATTAAAAAAAAAATTTAAAAATAAATTTTAGATTTATTAAAAAAAAGTTAAAAATTTTAAAATTTATAAAATAAACAAAAATTAAATTTTAAATTTTATAAATTTAAAAATTATAATATTAAAAAAAAAAAAAAAAAAAAAAAAAAAAAAAAAAAAAAAAGGGTGAGAACAAGGTTTGGTTTGGAAAACCCAACCTTGTTCTTTTTTTTTTTTATTTCCGGGGGGATAAGCGGGATATCCCCTTATCTCCCAATTAATTTTGAATCCAAATGATACTAACGGAGTTGATCGTCGATTCAGAAATTTCAACATCGAAAACGACTTAAAAATACGAAAAGTTTCATACTCATAAAAATATACCAGCCGCACTTTATACGTGTGTGTGTGTGCGCTTGTATATATATATATATATATAGAGTCCGGCTAGAATACTATCGATAGCACCAAACAATTGGTGCTATCAAGTTTTCAGCCGTTGGATGAAAAGATATGCGGTTGGGATTATAGTGGTCCCCTAAGATTTTTACTATTCAACCAACAACCTAGTAAACCCTAGGGGCCCACTATAATCTCAACCGCATATTTTTTCATCCAATGACTAAAAACTCGATAGCACCAATGACTTGGTGCTATCGATAGTATTCTAGCCTAATTCTATATATATATATATATATGGTGTGTGTGTGTAAATATACCCATATATATTTATATACTTTCAAAAGCACAAGCACAACTATGCTTGTAAATTTTTTATCATTAAATTTACATTGAGATTTGTACTATTATAAAGTCAACTAAAGAGAGATAGAGAAAATACAATTGCACAAATCTCAATATAAATTCAATAGTAAAAAAATCACAAGTATAGTTGGACTTATATTTTTAAAGGTATATAAACTTTATTTTATATATATATATATATATATATATATATATATATATATATATATATATATATATATATAGAGAGAGAGAGAGAGAGAGAGAGAGAGAGAGTCCGGCTGGAATACTATCGATATCACCAAACAATTGGTACTATCAAGTTTCCAACTTTTGGATGAAAGAATGTGCGGTTGAAATTATAGTGGTCCATAGAATTTTTACTATTCACCCAACCACCCACTAAACCCTAATAAAGCTGCGTTTGGTTCGAGAATAAGAAAAATTTAGTTATACCGGGGATAGGTATAAGTTATGATATTAGCAGGAATTAGTGTAAGTTTCTGTTTGGTTGGGTTTAAGAGTTATACCGGGTTTAAAGAAAATTGTATTTGGTAAATTATATAGGAATAAGAAGAATAAGAGGAATAAGAGAAAATTATGTTTGGTTGGGTATAGAGAAATAAGAAGAATTGAGGGGATAAATATTTTTATTTACTATTTTGCCTTTTATGATATAATTTAAAATTAAATAAATTTATGGTATTAATCAACCTTATATTTAATTTAGATAAATATTAAAATATTAAAATATTCAAATAATATTTACAATTAAATATTAAATTATAATATTAATATTTAATATTAAATATTAAATATTAATATTTAATATTTATCTAAATATTAAATATTAATATTTAGATAGATATTAATATTTAATATTAATATTAAATATTAATTATTAAATATTTATCCGCTATTCCGCCTGGGGGTGGGAATAGCTAAACCCACCGCTTAGCGGGTTATCCCAAGATAACCTGCTAAGGGGTGGGTTTAGCAATTCCCACCCGTTAAATCACGTTTGGATTTAAAAACGGGGATAAGGGGGTTATCCCCCGCTTATCCCCGTTACCAAACGTAACCTAAGGCTGCGTTTGGTTCGGGTATAAGAAAATTTTGGTTATACCGAAAATAGGTCTAAGTTATGGTATTAGCAGAAACTAATATTAATTTATGTTTTGATGGGTATAAGAATTATACCGGGTATAAAGAAAATTGTGTTTGGTAAGTTAAATAGGAATAAGAAGAATAAAGAGGAGTAAAATTTTAATTTATGATTAAAATTTTACTGATATGATTTTAAATATTTAATTAAAAAAATTTATTAAAAAAATTATTAAAATTTATATTTTACTCATATATAAAAAAAATTATTAAAAAAATTTATCATATAATTTATTAAAATTATATGATAAATTTATTAAAAATTAAAGTTAAAAATTTTAAAAGCTATAAAATTAAAAATTTAAAAATTTATAAATGTTAAAAATTTTTAATTTTAATTATCTTAAAAAATTACAAAAGTAGAAGCAAAATTTTTATTTTTAAAATTAGTATAAATTTTAAAAAAAAATTATTAAAAAATTTGCATAAATTTAAAAATTTTAAAATTAATAAATTTTTAAAAAAAATTAGAAAAAATTATATTTTTAGATTTATTAAAAAGTAAGTTAAAAATTTTAAAATTTATAAAATAAAAAAATAAATTTTAAATTTTATAAATTTATTAAACATCTTATCATTAAAAAAAAAAAAAAAAAAAAAAAAAAAGAAAAAAAAAGAGGAGTTGTTCTATCTGGGAGTGAGAATAGGCTATTCTCACCTCTATTAATTTTCGTTTGGGGATAAGATCGGGGATAACCCCCTTATTCCCGTTGCCAAACGGGGACGGGGCCTAAGGAATCACTATCATCCTAACCGCACATCTCTTAATCCAATGGCTAAAAAATTGGTAGCACTAATGACTATCGATAATATTTCAGCCTAGTTATATATATAGTAGGGCTTATATAATTTCAAAAGTATAAACTCATTCATGCTTATAAATTTTTTTCGATAGAATTTGTATTGAAATTTATACCATTGTACTTTCTTTCTCTCTCCTATATAAATTCTAATACAAATTCTATAGTAAAAAATTCATAGATGAGTTTATACTTTTGAATATATATATATATTACCAAACTATATATATTACCAAACAAACCTCAGATGTCATAAATGGCCCATGAACTCGGAAAAAAAAATACTGTGTTCTTTTTGAGTTAACAACTGAAAAAAAAATATTAATAAGATTATCATAACTTAACAAAGAGAACACAGTATTATAATTGCCGTGTTTTAAAATACAGTAAATGTATTGCAGTATTCAATTTAAAATTTTTAGCTCCCTGTCCGGCATAACGCTGGTCTGGACAAAGAGAGTGTCATTCCTCACAAGTTAATTAATTTTTTTTTTATGTAGCAAGAATGACTAGGAAATGAGATATAAGTTCATTACTGAGTGGTAAAAAATTCACGATGAGTTAAGAAGGAAAAGCATATCATTCAGATTAATTTCAGTAATTAGTAAACATTAATCACCGTATAAGCGATTAAAATCATTAGGGTATTACATATTCCTTCCGTTTAGATTCTGACAAAAATATTTTCGTCTGTCCAACCACACACAATCCAAAATCAAAAATCACTAAATCAGCACATAAACCAACTCTAATACCAAATATAACAATCCGACTTGCTAACAATAATAATTCGTTGGGTCCAAACAATCGGCCCAAAATATTTAAGTTCAGTTATTATTAATTATAATTTTATTTTCATCCGATATGAGACTATTGGAATGTCACAACAAATCATTTGTCTAAAACTCAAGGGTTGTAGCATATCACTTGGTAAACCAGATACAAGCTATTGATCGATCTATTGAATAATAGTTCTGTGCTGGTTTTAAGTTCTAACTTTGCAATTAAACTTTCAGTTGTCAGCCGAGTAATGTTGTGAACTCGGCGTAATTCCTAACACATTGAGCTAATTAAGATTGTGTTGTAATTTTACTCTAAGAAAAAGTTTTAAAAAAAAAAAAAAAAAAAAAAAAAAAAAAAAAATCATAACAAATTTGAAAAAAAACTTTAATATAACCGTGTTGCAGTTTAGCACAATTCCACACTACTACACTGCCACCAATTATTTTGTTTTTATTTTGATATCCAAATATTTTGATACCCAATAATACAATTTGCGAACAATAAGATATTAAAGTGTTAAACCACAAGAATATAATATATAAAATATTAGTGGTATATATATAATTTTTACTTTACTATCCTGTGACCGGCATGGTTAATGCAGTCATTCCCAAACACCAATCATATACTCATGCCATGGGCCTGCAAGCCCACGAGCCACCCAACCCGTTTTACACGGTAACGTTGATTCATTTCGCACCGGCACTATAACAAAATTAAATTATATACACAAGCAATATATATAACAATCATACAACCAAGACTCACACTAAATTAAAATCAAGCGATGGCAAAGCCTCCGTACACCTGCCGACTCACATCACATCCCGCCATATCTCCGCATACAACAATCAATCATCCACATCTCCACAAATATAAAACAAATCACCGCCATATCTCCGTTTTTCAAAAATCATTTTGAAAACACGATCAAAAACAGAAATGAAGATATATATACATATATAAACGCAATTCACATTTTATTAAAAACATCCGATCATTCATTCAGGTAAGCAAAATAAAGGTCAATCACAATAATGACATAAACTGGAAATAAATGCAGTAGTAGGCCAGCAATCTAGCTAGCAATGAGGACGACTCTCATGTGTACCCCTCACATCAACGTTCTGAACCTCACCACTCGAAGTACCTAAAAAAGGTGTCTTTAAGGGGACATGAGATACAACTGAATTTATCCCAATGGGTACAACGAGCCGAGGACTAGCAAGTTGTACCTACTGGTATATACTAATCGACAGGTAGGTAAAATCACTAGATATGAAAGTACATATAATCGGATAACAGATATAACTAGCAGGTATGAAGAGATAATCAGTAAGCAATAATGAGCAAAGTAAAAGAGTGTCAGGAAACAATAAAGCAAGTAATGGAAACAACTGAAATAATAAATGCGTCAAGTACTGAAACTCTAAATAGCCAATCGTACCACTATTGGTCACTAAGATCTCAGACTAATGCCAGCCATTGTTGGTCATAAGGACCTCAGGCAACGCACCCAGCCAAAAGCTGACGAATACCCCGTACCCGTAGGTACAGCAAGAGGGGATCACGGGTCGATCAGACTACTCTATTGGTAAAGAACAGCATAATGGAGGCCACGTGACATGTACATCAGGTGTATGGCAATCACAAATGTGGATGCTCAATTCTCACAGTCCAATGACAGAAATACGGCAATAAGCCCGAGAACTCCCAACGGGATCATGATCATCAACTAGAACAACTCATGCAATATAAAGAACGGCAATCTCCCACTCTATCAAGTATACAAGAATCAGGAGATAGCAATAATAAATCATAATCGTAAGCATGATACCGAGCCGTACAAATGTAATCCAAGGGTGCAAGAATATACAATGTCGAACGACAATAGCAATGTATGTCAAGATAATTGTACAATGCAGAAATCAAAAGGGTAAAGCAATGATAGAGTGAAGGGATCAAGGCTAGCAACAATCACGTAGGATCCGATCGAATACGGTACCCAATGAGTTTGTACTATGCTAATGCCCGGGTTGAAATACCCACTTCAGATAAGACGATCCAGAAATTCGTGACTCAGCTCTCGTAGGGAATCCCGACAGCTCAGGCCTATAATAAATCATAGGGTCAGACACGATCTGACACAAACCGAACCTACTAACTCACATAATAACTAAACAGTATAACACGAAATTTTCGTTAAGTCTCAGGATTCACCTAAATTTTTGAAAATCCGCCGAAACGACCACTAATCATCCGTATAAGGCGTAGAAGCTACCAAATCATGCCAAACTTTATTTGCTACACCGGAACACACCATTTCAGGTGTCTTGGCAGTAACTTGTGATATTATGCATATATAACATTAATTTTGCCCAGAAATTATCGAACGACGTCCGGAATCACCGATTTCGGCTCCGGAAGTCCGCGACACTAACCCGTTTCCATTGGGTCTACCAAAACAACATCGGAACCAGCCAAGGACACTTGGCGATCAATAATGAGTAACTAAATTGCTCAGAACACGGATTTCGCACCAAAACGACAATAAACCGATAATTTTGTCGGTTTAAATATCGTAATCCTATTTTTATCCAACTAAAAATACCGGATCTCGGACAATCAATCCAGAGATCACGTGCACGCGCCCATGTGGCTACAATTGCTCTAAGACCACTAATATTGCAATAAATTGCATAAAAATTACTATTTTGCGAGTTTTGAGTTGTTACCGTAATCCAGGGATTTTCGAGGTCAACTGTCCTAGCTGGTGGGTCTCTGTTAGGAAAAATAATCGCACTAACTTTGATTGTGATTAAATTATCTAACTATTTTTGTTTAAAATTTAATAACATAACTTACCTTTAATCGCTATCCAAAAATTGTAGACGAAAGAAATTGATCCGGAAGCGTGCGAGGCACTGCCCTAAGGCGTATTTCCGTCATTCGTGCGGATTAATCGGAGATACCACCCCAAGGTACGACCGGAACTCCCCTTCCTACGAGCACGACCGCGGAAGAGGTTGACGAAGTTTCTTTCAACACCCGATAGTAAAACAACATAAAAAAAATTAAAAACAATTCTTTTCACTTAACAATTAACCAAGCTATATATATGACTATATCTCAATATATGCCTCTGTAGCACACACCCTCTACATGTATATATATATATAGGGTGTAGGCATGTGAACGTTGGCTTTCAACCCAACGTTCAAGTAAAGGTTAATGTACATTAAAGATGATTAAATGAAAAAAAAATTAACGTTGGTTTCAATCCCAACGTTAAAAAAAAAAGTAATTAAAACACCTAATAAAGACAATAAAGGAGAGTAAATTAAAATTAATAAATAAGAATACATTGTAATAAATAAATTAATAATAAAATAATTATTGAGAATTTTGAATTTTAAATTTTATTCCAACAATCCCCCACAAAATTCAAAAAATCGAAATAATCATTAATTCAACAAATTAAAATTAAAATAAAATTATCGGGTGTTTATACTATGTAATAGGTAAGGTGTCTTTAAGAGACTTAACCTCACTTAGTGTAAGCAATTTTCATCAGAAGGAATCGGAGTGAACCAGGTCTTGAACTACGTTCCTTTGACCCTGACTTCAACTGCCACACACACAGTACAGAATTCTCCGTCGCGAGTCTGTGCATTAAAGGCCATGCACAGTACCTTGATTTTTCATAAGAATTTCTATGGACAGCCCACATCTCATAGTCGCGGCCTTATACGAATATTCTTATATAGGTGGTCTCCTCCAGGGATGTGTGTAGAGTCACATCTCGCAAAAATTATTGCCTCGGATTCCATTAAGAGCTATAAGCTCAACCTCAACCACTACACAGAGCACAACTCACCATAGGGATAGACTTGGAACTAAAGTTCCTCTGAATAAACTGTAGAAAGTGCTCTTTAGCCAACCTGACAGCTTGTTTTTACCACATTGAACCTTCTTCAAGGGATCTCCTATCACAAAGGTTGGGTTCCCACTGCAGGAAGGCCCTTTATGGGCAAAGTCCCATCCCCCTCGATGACTCTAGGACCTTAGTCCTATTCAGGCCTTTCGTCAAGCAGTCTGCAAGATTCTGTTCAGATCTGATAAAACTTAAAGAAACAACATTATGAGAAGTTAGCCATCTAACAGACTTTTGTCTCAATTTAATATGTCGACTAGCCTTAGAATTTATTAATTTCTTTTTACAAAATTCAATTGCAGCTCGAGAATCACACCGAATAGAAATAGGTGGAATAGGAGTAGAAATCAATGGAATTGATGACAAAAGGTTCTTGAGCCACTCGGCTTCAAGACAAGTAGTGTCAAGGGCAACCAACTCAGCCTCCATAGTGCTTCTGGCTATTATAGTCTGTTTAGTGGATTGCCAAGAAACTGCACTGCCACCAAGAATGAAAACATAGCCAGAAGTAGATTTAATATCCAAAGAATCAGAAATCCAATTGGCATCGCTGTATCCCTCAATTACAGCAGGATAGCCAACAAATTTAAGAGCAAAAGAAAGAGTACCTTTAAGATAACGAAATACTCTTTCCAGAGCAATCCAATGAATCATACTAGGACTACTAGTATATCTACTCAATCTTGATATGGCATAGGCAATGTCAGGTCTAGTTCTATTGGTTAGGTACATCAGAGAACCAATGATCTGGGCAAATTTCTCCTGATTTACTGGATTACCAGTGTTCTTTACAAGTTGAACACTAGGATCAAAAGAAGTAGAAACAGGAGAACAATCAGAATACCCAAATTTATCCAGTACCATTTGGGTGTAATGAGATTGGGTCAGGATAATAGAATCAGATGATTTAAGAATTTTCATTCCTAAAATCACATCAGCTTCACCAAGATCCTTCATATCAAAATGGTCTGATAAAAAGGATTTAACTTGGTTAACGAGATCAAGATCAGGAGCTAGAATCAGGATGTCATCAACATAGAGACAAAGAAGGACGCAACGATCATCAAATCTCTTGAAATAGAGACAGTTGTCATAATCGTTGGTCAGAAATCCATATGAAGCTATAACACTGTCAAATTTCTCGTGCCACTGTTTAGGTGCTTGTTTTAGTCCGTATAAAGAGCGAACTAATTTACACACCTTATTCTCTTGACCAGGCACAGAAAAACCTTCAGGCTGAGCCATATAGATTTCTTCTTTAAGATCACCATGAAGAAAAGCGGTCTTGACATCCATCTGATGAATCAAAAGTTTATGAATGGATGCTAATGCAAGAAGAATTCGGATAGTAGCAATTCGAGCAACAGGCGCATATGTGTCAAAGTAATCAATTTCAGCCTTTTGCCGAAAACCTTGAGCAACAAGACGTGCCTTATACTTTTCTACTGATCCGTCAGTCCTAAGTTTCTTTCTAAAGATCCATTTACATCCTAGGGGTTTACTACCAGGAGGTAAATCAGTGAGAATCCAAGTGTTATTACTGATAATTGATTCTATCTCACTTTTTATAGCCTCCTTCCAAAAAGAAGCTTCAAGAGAACTCATTGCTTCCTTATAAGACGAAGGTGTACTTTCAATTAAGAAAGTAAAGAAGTCTTCACCAAAGTTCTTTTCAAAGCGAGTTCTCTTACTTCTCCTTAATTCAGGAATAGGATCAGGTTCTACAGGATCTAAACTATAATGCAAATCAGATGCGGGTATATGATCAAAAATAGATGCATGATCAAAAGTAGACTGATAATCAGAGGTAGATCTAGAGATGCGAGTTTTGAAAGGAAAAATATTTTCAAAGAAAGTTGCATCTCTAGATTCAATCAAAGTGTCATTGGAAATTTCAGAAATCTCAGAGTTAATCACAAGAAATCTATAGGTGTTGCTATCTAAGGAATATCCAATAAAAATAGCATCTATAGTTTTAGGTCCAATCTTCTTTCTTTTGGGTTCAGGAATAGATACCTTAGCCAAGCACCCCCACACTCGGAAGTAACTCAACCTAGGTGCTCTTCCTTTCCAAAATTCATAAGGTGTCTGGGTTCTATCCTTAGAGGGAATCCTATTGAGAATGTAACAAGCTGATAAAAGAGCCTCCCCCCACAAGTTCTGAGGTACACCAGAACTTAAAATCATGGCATAAACCATGTCCAATAGGGTTCGGTTCTTTCTTTCAGCTACACCATTAGATTGAGGTGAGTAAAGAGCAGTTACTTCATGAATTATTCCATGTTCCTCGCAGAATAGGTTTAATTCATTTGAAGTATACTCGCCTCCTCTATCAGACCTTAGAATTTTAATCCTCTTATCCAATTGATTTTCAGCCTCAGCTTTAAAGGCTTTAAACTTATAGAGGACTTCATCTTTGGTCTTCAAGAGATAGGTGTAACAATACTTGGAGTAGTCGTCTATAAAAGTTACAAAGTAGCGACTGCCTCCACGAGTAGGTACCCTATTAGAATCACAGACATCACTATAAATCAGTTCAAGAATCTGGGTATCCCTATAAGGAACAGATTTAAAAGGTTTCCTAGGCTGCTTAGCTTGGGTACAAATCTCACATTTAGATTTGGAATCAATCTTGAGTTTGGGTAAAAGATTAAGATTTGTCAATTTCAGAATAGATTTAAGGTTCACATGCCCTAATCTGCCATGCCATACATCACAAGATTCAGTATTTAACACAGTAGAAGAAGAAGTAGACACTGAATGAGAAGAATTTTTATTATCAACAAAAGAAATTACATTAAATTTGAATAAACTCTCAGATACAAAACCTTTTCCAATGAATATTTTTCCCTTAGAAATTACAACTTTATTAGATTCAAGTACAATCTTATAACCTAATTGCACTAATAAAGATCCACTAATCAGGTTCCGTTGGATCTCGGGAACATGCTGCACATTGTGAAGGATCAGAGTCTTTCCAGAAGTTAACTTCAGTTTGACTGTTCCGATCCCCAACACATTGACAGCTTTTCCGTCTCCAACAGTCACACATCCTCCACCTGAGTCCTGATAGGAGGAGAATAGGGACCTATTAGTACAAACATGGACATTGGCTCCTGAATCTAACCACCAATCTAAATCATGATAGGTGAGGTTAACATTAGGTATAAAGGAGACTGACCTAAAAGTGGAGTTCGAAGGTTCACCCTCAACCATGTTGACTTGAGGTTTAGGATAATTGTTCTGATTATTTTGGCCCTTCTTGTAGACAACCTTCTCTTTCTTCCGATAAAAACATTTTGAAGCAAAATGATTGTCCCGGCCACAAACATAACAAAATCCATCCTTCTTCTTATTCCCACTAGATTGGTTGGTGTTGGGTTTATGGGTACGATTTTGGTTTCGGTTTGGGTTCTTACCCTTAAAGCCTTTACCCTTAGGTTTAAAATTTTTACCTTTGGGTTTAGACTCATGGCTTTGATTCGAAATCTCGGTCAAGTTTAAGTTTGATCTGTTGTCGGTTGGTTTAACCTCTCTAAGTCGATATTGGTCTTCTATTCTAATAGCTTGAATTACAGATCTAAGTTGAAGAGTTCCCTGAGTTCTTCTAAGTTCATGGGCAAATTTTGACCAGGAAGGGGGTAATTTGTCCAATAGGCAAGTAGCTTGATAGGTATCATCTAAAGTTGAACCATTTCTGTTAATTTCTTGGACAAAATTCTGAAATTGGTGAATTTGATCGTTTATAGGAATGTTCTCTACCATTCTAAAATTGTTGAAATCAGTAATGGTGAATCTAGCAGCGCCTTCATTATCTCTAATGTAAGCATCTTCTAGAGCACACCATAAATCTTTGGCAGTTAGGTATTTCCTATATGTTTCATAAAGTTCATCTGAAAGGCAACTTAATATTCTAAATCTACAGTGAAATTCAATTTCCTCGGGGAATCTGTCAGATACAGGTTCAGTAACTGAGGTAGTAGTAGATTTAGAAGAATCAGCAGAAGGAGTAGAAGAAACTTTAGAAGTAGGAAAAGGAGGTGCTTTGCCAATTGCAGTTATGAGGCCTAAGGTAATTAACCAAGCCTCTAACTGTTCTTGCCACCTCAAAAATCCTACCCCTCTAAATTTTTCTGGCTTAAGGCTAGAAGAATCATCATAAGCCATTTTGGACAATCTAATTGAGGGAATAAGAAAATTCAAAATGATCAAAATGAGCTGCAAAAAAGGTTCAAAAAACCTTTTTAGAAAAACATACAAGTTGTTTAAGGTTTCTACCCTAGTCATTCAAAATATTTTAAGTATTCAAGTTGTTAATATTAATCTTTTATCTCAGTTTGTTCAATAGCAAACAGATGACCCAAACAATTAAAATTTGAATTTGATTTAAATATTTTCGGATGTAAATGCAATCAAATAAAATATGTAAGCTGCAAAACAATATAAAAAACTAAACTACTTTAACATATATAAGTAGGCTTTGTACTTACTGGTTATATGTTTTTACCTTAAGACTAAGGTTGCAGGTTCAAACACCACCTAAACAATTTTAAAACTAATTTACTGTAGATAAAACTATATATAAATATACAGTTTTTTTTTTCTCTTTTTCTTTTTCGAAGCTATCTTTTTCTTTTTCAAAGCTAAAACAGAAAATATACTTTTATATATATATTACTGTAGCTATATTTTTTTTTCCGAAGCTAAAACTGTAAATAATTTTTTTTTTAATTTATTTATTTATTTTACTATAGCTAAAAAATAAAAACAGTAAAAATAATTTTAAAAAAAAGAGCAAATAAATCACAATAATATATATGCAATTAAAATTTTAAAATGCTAATCCCAATATGTTTAAGTTTGAATGTCAATCACACAAACAAGTTGACAACACAATAATATATAATATGCAATATATATTTTTTTCGGATTAGCACTCGTTAGATCGTTAATCACAATCAAATCGGAATACGCCTTAGACTGTTAGGAAAAATAATCGCACTAACTTTGATTGTGATTAAATTATCTAACTATTTTTGTTTAAAATTTAATAACATAACTTACCTTTAATCGCTATCCAAAAATTGTAGACGAAAGAAATTGATCCGGAAGCGTGCGAGGCACTGCCCTAAGGCGTATTTTCGTCCTTCGTGCGGATTAATCGGAGATACCACCCCAAGGTACGACCGGAACTCCTCTTCCTACGAGCACGACCGCGGAAGAGGTTGACGAAATTTCTTTCAACACCCGATAGTAAAACAACATAAAAAAAATTAAAAACAATTCTTTTCACTTAACAATTAACCAAGCTATATATATGAATATATCTCAATATATGCCTCTGTAGCACAAACCCTCTACATGTATATATATATAGGGTGTAGGCATGTGAACGTTGGGTTTCAACCCAACGTTCAAGTAAAAGTTAATGTACATTAAAGATGATTAAATGAAAAAAAAATTAACGTTGGTTTCAATCCCAACGTTAAAAAAAAAAAAATAATTAAAACACCTAATAAAAACAATAAAGGAGAGTAAATTAAAATTAATAAATAAGAATACATTATAATAAATAAATTAATAATAAAATAATTATTGAGAATTTTAAAATTTTAAATTTTATTCCAACAGTCTCGACTTGCTGCGACCCATGCTCGCTGTCCAGGGCGTGCTCGAAGACCAGGGATCGCTCTGGGGCAACTTACAAGTTGCTTTTAAAGCCAACTCTTGAGATCTTCTTCCTGCTGCAACCCAGAGGTGATCTAGTGTGAGCATAACGATCAGGAGGGTCCAGAGGTGGCGGGGCTCACTTACCCGAAGTCTGGAGGGCGCCAGAGGGGTCATCGGAGCAACAACGGCCACGCTTGGCAAGGCTCAGGATCGGCTTAGAAAGGGTGACAGAGCTCGAGCTCCAGCAGCTTAGGAGTGCATGCTAAGGTATGAGGGGGTCGAGTCAGGTGCAGGGAGGTCAGCTGGGTGCATCGCCGGTGGCCCGAAGCGACGTCGGTCGGGGAAGAGGCTTGCGGCAAAACCTAGGGCAAGTTCGGTGGGAGCAAGGGTTTCGGCGACAGAGAGTCGTGTCCACTAGCCGGAGGAGGTTGGATCCAACGCGGGGAGATCAGCGGAGGCCACTGCCGGCGACTGGAGGTGGCGACACTATGCTAAGCTCGGCCAACAACAGTGCAGGGAAGCTAGTGTTTGATCTTTCCAGCGACTTGGCCGGCCGGGGACGTGCGGGGGATGCCGGGGAAGACCTGTGGATCAGGCAGGAGATCCCCCAACCCTTCAAACCTGCAGGGGAGCGACAGGTGGCGGCGCTGTAGGAGTTGCTACCCGATTTAGGGTTCCGGCATGCAGTAGGGGGCACCGCGGCTTCAGGGTGGCGCTGCTCGGGGAGGATCACCAGGAGCTGAGGAAGATGCAGGGATGATCCAGGAGCAATGGGAGAGAGTTTGGTGGCCTCGGTTCCTTCCCAGCTCGAGAACAAGGTGAGATAGAGGGAGAAAGAGACAATGTAGCCTCTCCGGTGGGCGGCGTCAGTGCAGGTGGCGAGGAAAGGTGAGCAGAGGAGAAAAAGAGGCGCAGGGGAGGCTCTGTTGGTGAGGGTCCGTGCGGCTAGGGTTTCCACGCTGAACCTTAGTTGTTCTATATATAGGCCTGCGACAAAATGCCAAGAAGTCCCTCTGGTATCATTATTCTTAATCCAGTACCTCACTGTAGGTGTACTTCGCACGGAGAACCCTCCACATTCGATTTCACGCAAATTAGCGGGTAAAATATTTGAACTTTTGCATAAAAACCCTGTAAAAAGTATTATTTTTATTTTTATTTTTATTTTTTTTTGTGGTTTCACTTCACCGAATTAAAAATTGAACTTTCCTGTGACGTTCAACTCGATCAGATCGTTCAGGTAGCGATTTTGTTTTGTTGAATTCTGATCCCGTTTTGTTAAGTTAGCCATTTTCTTGCGAGTATCCCTCCGAAATTTAATTTTCTGAATTTAAAAAAACTCCAAAATTTAAAATTTTCAAATTTTATTCAACATGAATTTCCCAGATATTACATCATTCACTCCTTATACGAAGTTTCATCCCGAAAACTTAAATATACTCATCACGCAAATAAATGAGAAAAATGCTTCTACATATCTAATTTGAGCTTTCAGGTGGTTTCACGCTTCTCATGATTTTCCCATAGAACCTTTACATATGGGATTGTTCGGTTCCATAGTTGCTTCTCTTCATGCGCCATGATCCGCTTTGGAGCCTCATCATAGCTAAATCCTTCCAAAGCTGAATGGTCGTGGGGCTGATCACATGGGATTCATTTGGAATGTACTTCCGAAGCATGAAGATGCGAAAAACATTGTGCACTCGGGCAAGACTCGGAGGAAGAGCCAGCCTATACGCCACTGGACCGATGCGCTCAGGGATCTCAAATGGTCCCACAAACCGCAGACTAAGCTTTTCCCATAGTCCAAACCGCTTGATCTCTCTAGCTGGTAACACTTTGAGTATCACATGATCACCAACTTAGAACTCGAGGTCGTGCCGAGGCTGGTCCACATTGTGACACCCCCGGAATTTGGATTAGTCCTCTATATAAATGATATAATAGGACTAAATCTCTAACCCGGCTATAGCATTTTGGATGGTAGCAAGATCCAAGAGGAACATGAGAGTTAAGCGTGCTAGAGCTAGAGTAGTTCTAGGATGGGTGACCCCCTGGGAAGTTGGGGCGTCACAGTTGGTATCAGAGCCATTCACCAGCCGGAAATGTGAGATGAGTCTCGGCTGAGCCAGGGTTATATAGCGGGTAGAGCGAGGCTCCCCGGCTAATGACCGTTGTGAGTGGAGTGCAGCTCCTCACAAGGTCGGCTAAGACTAGCGAGATGAGTCTCACATCGCCTGGTGCTTGTGAGTGTGCTTGAGCCTGACGTGGACGTCAGGGCTTAAATGGGGGAAGAATGTGACACCCCCGGAATTTGGATTAGTCCTCTATATAAATGATATAATAGGACTAAATCTCTAACCCGGCTATAGCATTTTGGATGGTAGCAAGATCCAAGAGGAATATGAGAGTTAAGCGTGCTAGAGCTAGAGTAGTTCTAGGATGGGTGACCCCGTGGGAAGTTGGGGTGTCACACACATAACTCTTCTGCCTGCTCTGTACGGTCAACAACCGCTATCTCGCGATGCGAACCTTGGCTTCAGCGTCTTCTACCAAGTATGGTCCGATCATTCGGCGTTCACCAACGTCGTCCCAACAAATTGAAGACCGACATCGACGCCCATACAACACCTCATATGGTGTCATCTCAATGTTGGCCTGATAACTATTTTTATAGGTGAACTCCACCAAGGGTAGGTATTTGAACCACCCTTCTCCATATTCAAGATGCAAGCGCATAGCATATCCTCCAGGATCTGAATGACGCGCTCTGACTGGCCGTCACTCTGTGGGTAGAAAGTGATACTGAAATTCAGTTTGGTACCCATTAACTGCTGAAGGCTTTTCCAGAACTGTGATACGAATTCGGTGTCTCGGTCTGAGACGATCGACACCTGCACTCCATGATGTCAGACGATCTCGTCGATGTATAGCTGAGCTGGTCAATCTCTAGACCACGTCATTTATACTAGCATAAAAGTGGCCCGACTTGGTTAGTCAGTCCACAATGACCCAAATCGCATCATGGCCTCGCTCGGATCGAGTCAGTCCTGTGACGAACTCCATGGTGATTTGCTCCCACTTCAACACTAAAACTAGAAATGGTTGTAGCTTTGCCGCAGGTCGCTGATGCTCGGCCTTCACATGTTAGCACACTAGGCATAGAGCTACATACTTCGCCACATCCGCTTTCAAACCCAGTCACCATAACTATTGTTTCATATCCTTGTACATTTTGGTTCCACCTGGATGCACGGTATACGGGGATTTATACGTCTCAACGAGAATCTCATTTCTCGAGTCATCATCTTTCGAAACGCACCAACGACCCTAAAATCGAATAAAGTTGTCGAAGTGCAAGTGGTAGTCATGTGTCTATCCCAACTTAATGTCTTCCCTGATTCTCTGAAAGTAGAGGTCCAATTGTTGTCCCTCATTTATGCGATTCGCCAAAGTAGGCTGCACCACCAAGGTCAAAAGTCGAGCAGTCGTTCTCGTGGGGACTACCTCCAAATCAAGCTTTTAGAACTCCTCCACTAAGCGATCTTACTCAGTGATCATCATCAGCTCAGCGGAGATGTTCTTTCTGCACAACGCGTCAACCACTACGTTCACTCGACCAGGGTGATACTGAATGGTCAGGTCATAGTCCTTAAGGAGCTCGAGCCATCGTTGTTGTCTCAAGTTCAATTTTTTCTGGGTGAAAAGATACTTAAGATTCTGATGATCTGTGAAAACCTCGCAGTGGACGCCATAGAGATAATGCCTTCATAGCTTAAGGGTGAACACCACTACCGCGAGCTCCAAGTCGTGTGTGTGATATATAGTTCTTCTCGTAAGGCTTCGGCTGTCGCGACACATAGGCGATGATCTTGTCTTTCTGCATCAGGACGCACCCCAACCCAACTCGAGAAACATTGCAATAAATAATGAAGTTCCCTCCCGGGGTCAGTAAGGTAAGGATAAAAGCCTCTGCAAGAAGGGACTTCAGCTCGCCAAAGTTGAGCTAACACTCTAGAGTCCAAGTGAATTTCTCCCCTTTTCTGGTCAAACAATTCATCGGGGCAACAATTTTGGAAAACCCTTCGATGAATCGCCTGTAATAGCCAGCAAGACCAAGGAAGCTGCGAACCTTAGTCACGTTCGTCGATTGTGACCTGTCCACCATCGACTCTATTTTCTTCGGATCCACTGCAACCCCTGACTCCGTAATAATGGGCCTCAGGAATGCCACCTCGCGGAGCCAGAAGTGACATTTCTTGAGCTTTCCATAAAGGTTGTTCTCCTTTAGGACTTGGAGAACCTGTCGCATATAATCATGACACTCCTCGTCGCTCCGTGAATATATCAAAATATTGTCGATGAAGACGACGACAAACCGATCGAGAAAAGGCATGAAGATTCTGTTCATCATATCCATGAATATCACTAGAGGATTAGTGAGCCCGAACGACATCACGGTGAACTCGTAATGCCCGTAACGAGTCCAGAAAGCGATCTTCAGAATATCCTCTGCCCTGATCCTCAGCTGGTGATATTCGACTACAGATCGATTTTTGAGTAAACCTTCGATCCCTGGAGCTGATCGAAAAGGTCGTCGATCCGCGGAAGAGGGTATTTGTTCTTGATGGTGACCTTGTTTATCTCGCGATAGTCAATGCAGAGAGGGAGGCTGCCATCATTCTTCTTGACAAAGAATACAGGAGCACCCCAAGAAGAAACACTAGGCCTAATAAAGCCTCGTGCCAGTAATTTGATCATATGAATAGAATATCTAAAATCGACTTTATATGGTAATACAATTGTAAATTTTTTCCACACACCATGTATTCTAGTTTGGAATTTTTTGGGCCGAGTCTGATAGTCTATATAGGATGTTCTTTCTCAATATTGAGTGTCAAATTTCTTATTGTGCACTCAAATATCTCCCCGTATAAATTATTACCACTTAGTACCAGATGTAAACTAATAATTAGAGTCTAAGAATTAGTACGGTCAAACAATAGTAATATGTATGTAAAGTAACCCTGATGCCTCAGGTCTGAGGAATACTTCACATATCTGTAGTAAAGAATTAGTCACTAATGAATATGAAACTATGTGACTATTCAACAAAATGGTCACGTTTAGTGTACTTATTCGCTAATAAACGCCTGTATGCTTACTATAGTGTTTCTACACTAGTGACTTAATATTCGTCACTTCAACTTAGAAGTATAGTATACATCGGGCTATTCGAAAATATTATCGTTCTTATAATATTTCTATGGTTAAGAGCATTTAAAAATTTTTACAAGAAAATATATATATATATATATATATATATATATATATATATATATATATATATATATATATATATATATATATATATATATATATATATATATTTCAGATTTCTAACATTTTAGAATATATTTTCTCAACAAAAATTCAATGGATGATTCATGTAAATATATTACACTACTAACAATAAATATGAATAAAATTTGCTCTTTATTAGTTAAAAAAAAAATACAAAATATGTCCACATGTCTATGTCGCCGATTGGCTTTAGGATATATTATTAACAGTAACCGCTACAGGAGAGGCCGAAAAGTACAGAAGAAATTAAGAAAAAGAAGAAAAGAAAGAAGAAGAAGAAGAAGAAGAAGAAGAAGTTGTGTTGTTTGAAGCAAAGTTACACTATTTGAGGTTAAGTTGCGTCATTTTAAAGCTATTTGAAATTAAGTTAAACTAAATAAAACAAAAATTACACTGTTTGGACTTAAGTTGTATTATTTGAGAAGTTACAACTTAATCTAAAATAGTTTTATATTGTTTGAGACTTAAGTTACTTTGTTTAAGAAGTTTCCACTTAGTCTTGACTAGTGTAACTTCTCTAATAGAGTAATTTAAGTCTCAAACACTTAAAAACTGTTTGAAACTCACTTGCAACTTCTCAAAAAGTACAACTTAAGTCTTAAATAATATAATTTTTATTTTTTTTGATACAACTTAGTCCCAAATAGTTTAAAATAGTACAACTTAGTTTCAAACAATACAATTTTATCTCCAACTGTCCTACTTCTTTTTCTTTTTTTTTCTTCTTTACTTTTTCACCTTTTTTATAGCGGCCACAACTCGTGATGGCCATTCCAAAAGAAGAAATTTTATGTTAATTTTTTCTTATTTTTCTATTTTTTTTCTTTCTTTCATTCTTTACATCTTTTTACACTATCGCACTTCCGTCCTCGCTTTCTACCGCAACAGTCGCCTACCCCTCATGCATTCTTCCTTTCCATCATCCTCGAATCCTACAGTAGTATTCTTATCATCATCACCGTCCGCAATCGCACCCTCCACCACAATCTCACAAACACGATCGATCTGTGTCATATCTGAATTGGCATCAATAAAAGTGTGGGCGAAATAAGAAAGAGGAACACGACATCGACATAGAGATGGTGGAGAAGGAAAAGAGGAGAAAGAAAGCGAGAGAAGAAAGAGAGAAAAAAAGATAAGAATGAAGGAGATGAACCGAAAAAAGAAAAACCAACGAGAGAAAAAAAAATTAGAAAGAAATAAAAATATTTTGACCAATTTATTATAGTTCAAAATAAATTTATAAAATCAAAAAAATAATTTATTTTTATAAATATATAAAGTTGATAAAATTTATATGCAAATTGGCCAAGTAAATACGATATAGCAAATATTGTAGGATCGTTGGCGCTAATCATTAATTTCAAAAGCTCGAACTGTTAGAAATACGCAATCAATTTATTTAAAGCGTACAGACACAGCGCCTACGGGTCTCGACCGGACTCAACCCATCTGAACGTTGGGTCTATTGTTGGATCTCTTGTGTTTATTGTGAATCACAGCTCCACTCAACTTATTAGGTTCATACAACTCAACTTATTAGACTCTTGAACCTATTGTCATGAATAAAAATTAAATTTATTTTTAATTTATAAATAAATAGCCAACAAATATGCCCTAACCTTATTTTTTTAACTTTTGTAAATGCAGCCGCACCCAAGTTGAATTTGGTCACTCTTTGCATTTCGGCATCTACCCATCCAAGTTCAATGAACCCGAGGCGCACGGATCCACTCGGGTTATTAGAAAAAAAAAAAAAAAAAAAAAAAAAAAAAAAAAAAACAATTACTGATATTTTTACCTCCCATTCTCTGCGATCTTCTACAGTCGTACATCCTACACAACAAGAAAGTACAGAGTGTTCACTCGAACGTAAAATTGGAGGGTATGAATATCATAACCTTTTCCACTTTCTAATATCCACTCGCATGGACAACACGCACGGTTCCCAAAATAATGTTACGACAATTAGACAGATCCTGTAGTATTTTAATATTGCAATTCAGTCCATATATTTTTTACCTCAGTACTAATATTTTACATATTCTTCATTTTAGTCCCTCATCTTCAGAGCAATCTAGTTTTTGGTTTATAATAATCTCAATTTACTTGTTCGGGCCAATAAAACTATTGAATTGTTTGAATTAACGTTATATTGGATTAAAAATAATTTGCAATATAATGTAGTTTTTATTATATATATATATATATATATATATATATATATATATATGTGTGTGTGTGTGTGTGTGTGTGTGTGTGTGTGTGTGGAACCCCACAACTATATGCCATTCTCAAATAGGCTTCAACATCTTATCAAGTTTTAGTTACATTAATTTAAATATCATTCTAACTTAAATTAGATATTGATTAAAATAAACAAATCTTTTAATCATCAAATTTTCTAACTATTCATTTCAAAAATTCGAACGGCTAGAAATATACAATCAATTTACTTAAAGCACATTGGCGCGGTATAAATTCACATTATGAGAAAACTGAATATGTGACCTCAGATTTTGATATCATTTGTCAGATCATTGATACTAATCATTAATCTCAAAAATTTGAACGGTTAGAAATATACAACAAATTCACTTAAAGTGTACAGATATAATATCCAAGAGTCTCAATTGTAATTCGACTCAACTCGATCTTTCGCCATTTCAAACGTGACTCGGCCTAACCCGACCTTCCGCGATTTCAAATATGACTTGCCCAACTTGTCCTTACGCTACAGAACAAGATGTCGTACGATTTACTCCAACAAAAAATTCAGTCGAAAAACATCTCAAATACTTGGAAGGCCAATTAAAATGTCTACCTAATTAGGCTAGATTGGTAAAGAATAAAAAAAAAAATATTGCAGTCAAAATAATAGTAAATTAAATTTGAGAGATTTAGTTCAATATGCATATAATTAACAAATATAAAATACAATATATTTATAGAGTTGAACTAGTGTATTTTTAAATTACCAACTTCTAACTTTTGGGCGGGTAGATTCATAACAATACCACCACCAAACAAGAAATCAAAGCATTCAAGGACCCAAAAATTTGAACTAGGGTACTTTTAAAAGTAATCCAGCTAAGTTCTATATTTATAAAAGTTTAGGGGCCAAATTGTGATATCGAGATAGTGCAGGGACTAAGCACGACTTCGCCCTAAGAAAACTCTGACCCTCCCCTCCTCTTGTTTTCGTGGCGGCGTCGAATCCCGACGCTGAGTATTACTCCGCTCCTCGCTATTTTATTCCCACTCCACTTCTCTCTCTCTCTCTCTCTCTCTCTCTCTCTCTCGTGGCGATGGCGGCGGCGGCGGGCGCGACCTCGGCGGCGTCGGCGGCGTCGGCGGCGATCGGCGCGGGGAAGGACCGGAAGGAGCTCGTCCCTGTGTTCCAGGGGCTCAGGCGCCGTGGATCGATCCCTATTTCAACGAGATCGCCTCGCCTTTCGCCCCTCTCGCCCTCCTCGAGCTCGTCCTCTTCCTCCATCATAAGCGCCGTTTCCACGGTGAGATCTCCTTGTTTCGACCCCTTCTCACTGGTTTCTGTGGGGGAATTTGCGAATTTTGATCATATCTTGGTAGATAAGTTCAAATCGGTCGCTGAATAGTCGAGTATGATCGAAGGTGTATGCTGATGTTTGTACTTCGTTGAGTTTTTTGTTAGATGATCCTGGAATTTTCTCTATTTTAGTATTCCATTTGGTGTTGATAACGCATGCATATCTAAGATCAGATTTTGTTTAAGTAAACTTTTTATTGCTTGCTTATGTATAACGCTGCTTACTCCGCAATGGTTCTTCCATGAGTAATAATATAAGAAAATTCTACCTCCTTGGCTTTATACCGATGTATCAAGTTTTTGAATTTATGTTTGATATATAGCATTTAAAAGCTTGTTGCTTGTAGATATGTATATATGTACCTCGAACTGCAAAATCGCATATCTTTGCATGTCACTACACACAAACTTAAATTGTAGAAACTTGAATGCGATTGTGTGCATGCAAATCTTTAGGGGTGTAAACGAACCGAACCAAATGGAGTCCACTCCTTTTCAAGCTTGGTTGTAAGTTACTTTTGAGCCTAAAGCACTAATCAAGCTTGAATGGAAATTCATTCAGGACGAGCCACATCGAGGCTAATTTAAAGCCAAGCCGAGCAGCCGAGCTTGCGCTATGAATTAACAGCTTGATAAGCCATGTACTCATTCATTCCATAATATGAAGTTCCATATACAATGGTCTTAACTATAAAGTAATCAATCTAAGAGGGAATGTTTTTAGAGTTTTGAGTTTTTAGTTAAACATATTTATTCAAACTAAACAACTATTGATTTTTTAGCAAAAACCATACATATAAGACATCGTGCTATGATTGTTTTATGTGCCTAGGAACCTGCGAAGTGTGGGTCCATTGCTAGTTTTGCATTAAATTTCTTTTTTTTTTAAAGTTGCATATGATGATAGTTTCACATTCCTCTGGGAAAGGAAATTTTTCTAGTTGTGCCACAAATTGTTCTATTCGATTATAGTTGTTGTTGAAGAGCTCAAAACTGATGCTATGAGAGAGTTATAAATATTGTGTGCTGCATTTGACGTTACCCTTCGCAATCTCCATATTTCTGAGGAGGAAGAAAAAAAAAAACTCTATGACTTACGTTTTATCTCCATCTTTAAGTTCATTTCTAAGTTGTGCGACCAGTTTACTACTCCATTATAATTTTGTTTCAATTTCAGTTGTAAGATAGTACACGAATTTGATGTATGCTTGTGTATTAAAGTTGTTCTGATTGTAGAGTACGTAACTCATTATCCTGCTTATAACTGCAGCCTGTAAAGCCAGAAACTTCAGAAACCAAACGAAGCAAGGTTGAAATATTTAAGGAGCAAAGCAACTATCTTAGGTTTCCTTTAAATGAGGAGTTGCTCACTGAGGCTGCAAACATAAATGAGGCTGCCACGCAACTTATCAAGTTCCACGGGAGTTATCAACAGACTAACAGAGATGAACGTGGAGTAAAATCTTACCAATTCATGCTCCGAACAAAGAACCCATGTGGGAAAGTCCCGAATAGGCTCTACCTAGCTATGGATGATCTTGCAGATGAGTTTGGTATCGGAACCCTTCGTTTGACCACTAGACAGACATTTCAACTTCATGGCATCCTAAAGAAAAACCTCAAGACTGTGATGAGCGCTATCATTAGAAACATGGGCTCGACTCTTGGTGCATGCGGAGACCTTAATAGAAACGTGCTGGCTCCTGCTGCACCGTACACAAAAAAGGAGTATGTTTTTGCTCAGGAGACTGCCGAAAATATCGCGGCACTTTTGACCCCGCAGTCTGGTGCATATTATGATCTGTGGGTAGATGGGGAGAAATTTATGTCAGCGGAGCCTCCTGAAGTAACCAAAGCTCGGAACGATAACTCTCATGGCACGAACTTTCCAGATTCTCCTGAGCCCATTTATGGAACCCAATTTTTGCCTCGCAAGTTCAAGATTGCAGTGACTGTTCCTACTGACAACTCAGTGGACATCCTAACAAATGATATTGGTGTTGTTGTTGTTTCTGATGCTGATGGAGAACCTCAAGGCTTCAACATCTATGTAAGATACTTTACTGAATACCCCTTTATTTTTCCACAGATGTTTACATTTATACCCCTACAAAATGTCTATTTACATGTATATCCTTGTAATATACGAATTTTCATATGTGCCCTTTACAGCTGTTTCTTACATTTATGCCCTCGTACTTACATAATACCCCTCTTTATTAGAACTTTTTGAATGAGTTGGATGACTGCCCAGTGTAAAATAAGGATGTTTTTGTAAGAAACTGCATTTCCAAGGGGTACACAGGAATATTCAGATTTTATTGCGCAGATATATGTGTAAAAGCCCTTTGTTCTCAGTGTTCATCTATTATAATCAATTAGCTTCTTTTAAAAATTGTGCAATTGTAGGTCGGAGGTGGCATGGGAAGAACGCATAGGGTGGAGGCTACTTTTCCGCGTTTGGGTGAACCTCTGGGTTATGTTCCGAAAGAAGATATACTGTATGCAATAAAGGCAATTGTTGTTACACAAAGAGAACATGGAAGGAGGGATGAACGAAGGTATAGCCGAATGAAGTACTTGATCAGTCAATGGGGGATTGAAAAATTCCGCACTGTTGTGGAGCAGTATTATGGAAAGAAGTTTGAGCCCTTTAGAGAGCTACCAGAGTGGGAATTCAAGAGTTACCTCGGATGGCATGAGCAGGTTTAATTGGACTAAATTTCTTTTTTGTGTTATTGTCCTATTGCTTTCTGTAGCTTGATAGTTATTAGCAATTTTCAAGATGTTGTCATAGTAACACCATATCTGAATGTCTTTGGAGAGCCCAGCATTATTCATTTATTTGCTTTTTTTTATTTATGCCATTACAGGGTGATGGCTTAATGTTCTGTGGGTTGCATGTTGATAATGGTCGGATTGGAGGGAAAATGAAGAAAACTTTAAGAGAGATTATTGAGAAGTATAATCTGAATGTGTGCATTACCCCTAATCAGAATCTAATCTTGCGTGACATCCGCCGCTCATGGAAACGGCCCATAACTACAGCTCTTGCTCAGGCTGGTTTGCTGGTAAAACTACGTGCAACTTCAGAAATTTCATTTATCTTTTTGTTTACTAGTGAAGTTTAATGTCATAGATCTAGGTCCATTGTGTTTGGAGCTTTTACTTTCATCTGATGTGCATGAATATTCGCCTTAATCTTTTGGTAGTCTTAGGAAATACATATTAGAGTATTAACCAGGAATATAATTGCGTTGTATATGATTCGATGCATTCAATGCCTTTGCATACTCGCAGCAACCTAGATACGTTGATCCTCTTAATATCACTGCTATGGCTTGTCCTGCTTTTCCACTCTGCCCACTAGCGATAACAGAAGCAGAAAGAGGGATACCCGATATTCTGAAGAGAGTTCGAGCTGTTTTTGATAAGGTAATCAGCTTAATTATTCTTTTCTCTATTCTGAAGTTGTGCAATGCTTCAATGGTGAGATTGACAGATTTGTGTGTATGAATGTGATTATTCCTCAGGTGGGTCTCAAATACAACGAAGCGGTTGTGATAAGGGTGACAGGCTGCCCCAATGGTTGTGCTAGACCATACATGGCTGAACTAGGAATGGTGGGGGATGGCCCCAATAGTTACCAGGTATTTAAAAGGGGGATTTTAGCTAGAATACATTATCTATTCTTGAATGTTAGTCCATTTCTGCATTTAGCAATATAGATGAACATGTCGGGATATAGGTTCTTTTGTGTGGACTGGGTATTATGGCAACCATCACAGTGGTGTAAACTAGGTGCTATTTTTCTCGCGGACTTTCTTGCCATCACATAAAATACATTGCTCACTGTTAAATTATATGAAACAATCGTTTTTCTCAAAAAACTTAAGCTACCAGAGAACGGTGTTTTTAATTTTTTTTTCTTCTACACTCACTCTTCATGAGCAAAAGGATTCTTGTAACTCAGATCTCTGTCGATGCAGTTTTCTAATTGGCAGTTAGATAGTTTCATATCTGTAATTTGTTGTAGTCCCTGCACTCTTAACAGAGGATGAATGAGTGTCAGGCTGAGGCTGGCCTTTGCTCTCTCTTGTTATATTATGAGCTGGGGGTTGTGACAGGCAAATGTCCCTACTCCACCTTTTGCAGGCCTCACATTTTACTTCACTTAAATCTCAGCTCCAACAACAACACTAAACTCCGACCATTACCTTATTTAGTTTTATATTTTCCTACTCTAAAAAAGAAATAAAAGTTGCAGCACGACAAATGTGCGATGCAAGTTCGAAGGATTTCTTTTTAACTTTCTTCCTTGTATGTCACACGTGCAATGATGTTATTTAGAAATTAATTTTTTAGCAAGTTTCAAGAGCCGCACTATACTGCCCTAAATATTTTCTGGCCTTTTGAAACATCTAAATCTGCTCTTTTTTCTTATAGATCTGGGTCGGGGGAGTGCCGAACCAAACTGCACTTGCCAAGTGCTTTATGAATAAGGTCAAAGTCCAAGACCTAGAGAAGGTTCTGGAACCCCTATTCTACCATTGGAAAAGAAAACGCCAGCAGGGTGAATCATTCGGCAGCTTCACTACTCGTATGGTAAGTACAAAATTTTCTGATATTCAGTTTGAGGTTTATCGAATCTGCCGTTTTGCGGCTTCTCTAAACTGGTAAAGATAGAAGTAATACGTCATGTACAGGCCCGGCGGGCTATTAAGTGAAAAACCTGTAGGATATCATTCTTTGCAAAAGAGAAGATCAATTTATGTTTTCGAATGTCACATACAAGATTAGTATTCAAAAAATAACACAATTTTATGTATAGATTGACTTACAGGCTCCAGTTCTGTTCCTGCAAAATCTCAACCACATTCAAAAAGATAACAGGCACATCCTTATGCTAGGATTAGTTAAATATTTCTTTACATCGCGGTGATTGAGTTGGTACTAGTACTAATACTTACCGGTTTCCTTCTCCTTTCTCTGCTTGATTTAGGGCTTTGATAAGCTGCAAGAGATGGTGGACAAGTGGGAAGGTCCTTTGGAATCTGGATCGCGATTCAATCTCAAGCTCTTCACGGATCGGCAAACTTACGAAGCCATGGCCGAGCTCGCGCGGCTCGAGAACAAGACTGCTCACCAGTTGGCCATGGAGGTCATCCGCAACTACGTCGCATCACAGGAAAATGGCAAGGCCGAGTGATCTGTAATTTCGCTTGCATAATTTCACTTGCGGCCTATCTGAAAGACGAAGGCTGAGTTTCCATTTTCCGGTGCTTTCTGTTAGCTGCTGTTAACAGTTCGGGCCAAGAGAGTCTACTTTTTGTATATCTAATATAACCAGCAAGCGCGATTCTATCTTTGCTAAGATTAGCGTGATTAGAAAACATGCTTCTGCTGTATGCGGTGGTGGTTTCGCTATCCGCCGGACAGCTATGAATTGCAAACAATATAATTTGGGTTTTTGCCTCCAGCATTCCTTGAGTGTTACAAATTCGGAATTATGATCGTATATTCACATTCTCATGTTTGTTTTTTAAGCTCATGTGAGTGTGTGCTAAATCTAATTTAATGTGGGGGCTTAGTGTAAGCCTCATTATACAGTGATCTTATTGGATGGTTTTGATCCTGAGAAACATTGCCTGTGGAAGCACACAAGCAGGGTCTTTTCCGTTTGATGGAACTTGAAAAGGTATTTTGTGACAAAAGTTTTTTTAGTTTCAAAAATATAAATGAATCAATTTGGATTACTTCACACTGCTGAATGAAAGTTGTGCAATTGTGCGGATGTTCCGAAAACTATTTTGAATGGATCTGCTGCACAGATGTAAATTGTTGTAACCAAACGCTGTCATTTTATTTTGGCAAATTTTCAATTGAAATTGTTAAATTTTCCCTCCGTTTGGTCCGGTCAGCATTAGGAGGCTCTGGAAACCAAACACATCCATAAGGAGTAACGAGTGACGTAAGTAGGAGGACAACACGACGCCAAGTGTCGGAAATCCACGCTGCCACATCAACCGACACAGTGGACACGTGTCAAAAACGTAATTCCCCACCGCACCTCTCTTCCCGCCGTATATAAACACGTACTGCATCTTATCCAACCCTTCTCTCCCTCCTTAATTAATTATCAGTAAGTAGAGCCAAAAAAAGAAAAAAAAGAAACAAAAAGAAAAAACATCTTCTTCGCTTAAACCACCACTCTTTGAGTCTTGTTGTAGTATACTTACTTTACTACTGCACTTTGATAGAAATGGATTCTGTAGTGAGCGAGACGCCGAGCATTTTGGCTCGGGTGGATCGGTTGGACATCATGCTCGGCTATTTGGAGGAGATGCGGGGAAGCCGCGGCGGCGGTGGATCGGGGAGGAGGAGCCCGGTGGCGTCGGCGACGTCGAGCGGGACCACGACTACGACTGACGGCGGCTGCGGCGGCGGCGGCGGCGACTCCTCGTTGAGCTCGTCGCCGAGGAGCATCACGCCGCAGCGGTGGCGGTGGCGGTGTCGGCCCATCGACGACGTGGTCGCGGAGACCCGGGAGAAGGGCAACCTCATCGACCGCATCGACCACCTTGAGGTCCGGATTCTCAAGGTGCATGAGTTTAAACATTGAGGATACATATATATATATATATATATATATATATATATATATATATATATATATATATATATATATATATAGCTCATATTTTCTATTGAAAATATTTAAATCATAACCGAGGTATTTGTTGGCTCAAAGGAGCCATGGCCAGCATCCCCTCTCGTGGCAGGAGGTTGGCTTAGGTCGAGTTACGTTCAAAAAAAAAATAATATGCAGTTGAATTGGACCGATTTAATATACAAAGTAGCTGCTAGTATGAGACTGATTATGCCGAACTACAATAAGTTATTTTTATTTTAATAATTTGAGCTTTTAAGTTTTGGAGACTAATAATTAACGTCAACAATCTAATAAAATTTTTATTTTTATATTTGATTTGAATCATATTGTTTAAATAGTGAAATAGAAATTTTTTATTTTTTTATTTAAAAATATATAAATTATTACCATTTAATTCAAGCTATCAGGTTATAAAAAATACTAATAAAATAGTAAAATTATTATAGATTCTTAGATGTTACATAAGAAAATTAGATTATGAGGAATTAGAAGATATTTTTATTTTTATATTTGATAAGAATTATTAATAATTTATTAATTAATAATAAAATACTAGTTCCTAACAATCTTTTAACCTAAATGGCTTGGCTTGATAAGTTTAACAAATTTGTAGCTCCAAATATAAAATATTTAACATATTCAGAATATTATGGACCTTAATTAAACCAAACGGTCCTCAAAGGAAAAAAGTATAGCTTATTTAAATATTTATTCAGTAATGATAATATATATATATACACGGGCGCGCACTTTATATTATATTTGGATGCATAAATATTTTATTTAGTATATATTTTTTATTTACTCTAGCGTCACTTAGTATTTGAATTAACTATAATTCAATTTCTCTAAATCGAATGAGTCTTTAAATTATTTATTTAAAAATAATAATTATTTGATAGATAAAATTATATATATATATATATATATATATATATATATATATATTATTCTATAAAATTATAAATGTTATGTACTCTCAATTAGACCAAAAAAAAAAAAAAAAATTCAAATCAGTGAAATCATTATTAAAATATCTAATTTCGAGCTTTACTAAATAAAATGCTAACGTTAATTTCTAATTAGAACTTAATGTGTGGATATATAGTTCCTAAGGTAATTAAATGGTAGGAAACCATAAAGTTTCAATTAACAAAAAAAAGTTAAATTTGTTAAATTTAATTATATCTTTAAAATGAATCATACATCTTATACTAATGGTAATTTTTATTGTTTAAGACACTATAATGTAATTAATAAGTGAATCTTGAAAAAAATAGAGAGTTTAAGTTTTTTTCTTAAAAAAAAATAAATTATTTGGATTTTGTCCCACATGCAATTAATCATTGTATGAATTTGCCATCTTGATATATTGTTGCAATCTATCAATCACAACCCCCCATACTTCAGGTCGATTTGATCACACATCTTTTTGTTATGTGATTGAGGCCCACAATGCCCATGCATGTTTTCCCCTCAGCTTTCTAAAAATCACATAGAAATCCTTAATTAATTAGCTAGGCATTATAAAATATAAAATATTATAAATTTTAATCTTTAATTAGGAAGCCCAAATGATTTTCTTTTAATAAACCTTGTGGGCTCACTACGACAAATTTTCTTAAAAATTGTCTAGAATTTTTCGATTCATTCAATCATCAGTAAGTTTCGTGACTTAAAGAATGTTAGTACAACTCGACTTAATTCTGAGCAGAAAAATATTAATTTTTTTTTGTACATCTAATTTTTTTTAAATTTTATTGAATTTAAATTCTGGCTTCGTTCCTGTTATGGATTACATGCCCTGGAAAAAAAAAAAAAAAAAAAAAAAAAAAAAAAAAAAAAAAATCTGATGAAAATTTGTATTTGCTTTGTAATTAGCAGTTGGAGGAAGAGATAGTGTTAGAGAAGGGGGAGGGAGACAATGAGAAGAGCCCAAGGAGTGGGGGGAAGAGGAGGCACGGGAAAGGTCTCAAGAGATTGGTTGAGTCCTGCATTAAGGGAGGCCTCAAAACCAAAGAATAGTAAAAGAGAGCTTCTTGAACCAAATCCTTCCCCTTTTTTTTTTTTTCTTCTTTGTTTATATATATATATATAGAGAGAGAGAGAGAGAGAGAGAGAGAGAGAGAGAGAGAGAGAGAGAGTTAGGATGGAATACTATTGTAGTATTAAGTTATTGGTGTTATTAATTTTTTTAGCCATTGGATTAAGAAATGTGCGGTTACGATGATAGTGGTCCCTTAGGGTTTAGTGGGTGGTTGGTTTAATAGTAAAAATTTTAGGGGATCACTGTAATTTCAATCACACATTCTTTCATCCAACGATTGAAAATTTGATAGCACCAATTACTTAGTATCGTCCAATGGACTATATATATATATATATATATATATATATATATAGTTGTGCTGGAATGCTATTGATAGCACCAGCCCAACTTTGCCATCCATTTTGTAGCTCTCGGATCGCATTGAGATTCGTGCCGGCGCTTTAATTAAAAAGAAAGTTTTTTATTTTTTACTTTTTATTTTTACTTTTTCTTTTTTCTTTTTTTCATTAAAGAGTCTACACGAATCTCAATGCGATCCAATGGCTAAAAAATGGGTGACAAAGTTGGGCTGGTGCTATCAATAGCATTCCAGCACAACTCTCTCTCTCTCTCTCTCTCTCTCTCTCTCTCTCTATATATATATATATATATATATATGATGAAGCTTTTGTTTTAGTTTAACTTTGGCTTGTTTTGGGTTTGGAAATGTTTGGAGAAAATAACAACTGCACCTTGCATTTTAGTGAGTGCATTTAAAATTTTATGCTTTTCGAATAATATTAGTGCAGGAACAATGTTTTGCCTATAATTTAAGTTCTGACTTCGTTACAATGGTGTGATATAAAATTGAGAATTTTATTTCTTAAATAATGCATTGGTGCTGACTGTTTCTAACGTAAGTAATAAAAAATTTAATGGTTGATATATAAAATTATAAATTTTAAATTTAGTTATTTTATATTTTTATCTAAATTTATTTTTTAAAAAATTTTGAATAAAACGGTAGTATGATATTTTTTTTTAAAAAAATAAAATAAAAAATAGTGCATTAATAATTATTATTTTTTTAATTACTGTCGTTAATTACTGAGCTAATGTTGCGATTTGTTATAGCTCGACAAGAGTCCTTCGTGGAGTAATTAATTTATTGGTTTTAATTAGTTGTAGTATTTTTTTGTTACATAAATATCGGAAAAATACCGGTCTCTCTAAGCTCAATTTAAAAAAAAGACTAATATTGTATAATTTAATATGCTATTAGAATAAAAAGTTTTAGAGTTTATATATTTCTGAAAAGATTTTTTAAATTTTTTAATTCTGATAAAAATTTAATTCGGATTTAATCGGAAATGACTTAATTAATACTAACAATTGGATTATCTTTTAATAATGAAAAAATATACAGGAGTATATTTGAAACAAAAATAAATAAATAAATAAATAAGATATTTTTTAGAGTATTAAGGGTATACAGGATATTATCTGTTGAATAAAAGGTTTTGAATTTGTGTCTCATTACAGAGGTGAAGAAGAAGATCTTCTTACCAATGATCGATTTATATATTTTTATTATCTGTTTCTGTAACATCAGCAGAATATAGTAATTCGAGGATAACATTTTCTTTTTTATGCTTAATTTAAGATGATTTATGATTGTTTGGATGTGTAAATATTATTTCCTTATGTTCCTCCAATTTATTTCTAATATTTTAGTAAAATATCAATCTAAAATTTTTAAGATACTTTTCTAATTCTTATACAACAAATTCTAATGGGAAGTGTAGGAATCTAGATTCGTAAGCGCTGTATCAGTTCAATTTATAAATTAACCGCACTATTTCTAGCTGTTCGAATTTTTTGAATTATGATTGGCGTTAACTGTCCAACAAGTGGTATCAAATTATGTCAATCCCATCTAAGTGACAGAAACTGGATATGACCGAGTCATAATTGAGAGCCGTGGGCTCTGTTTCTATACGCTTACGTAAATTGATTGCTCTTTTTCTAATAACTCAAGTTTTTAAAATTATGGTCAGCACCGATGATGATCGAGTAGACTCCATCCTCAAAACATACACAAATTTTGAATCTTTAGCCATTTTCCTTCTTACAGTTAGACCCACCTCATTCCCGGCGATTTCCACATCAAATGTGGCCTATTGATGCCCGCAGGGTGTTTGTTGAAATGTCTAATAGAGATCTGGTGTTTTGCAATGCCATGTTTTCGGGGTTTTGTGGGGAATTAAGAGTACGAGGATGCTGTTTTGTTGTTTTATAGAATGAAAGACGAGGACGGGTTGGAGGTGAGTGAGTCTCCTCTCGGCCAATTTGAATATGCCCACAATGTCTTTGATTCGATGCCGATTACAAGAGGAACATGTTGCTTCCGTTTATGTGACGACGCTGCTCGCCCGCCGTTTTACAGTCGTGCAGTCGCCGAAAATTTAAAATTTGTGAAGCAAGTTCACCAAGTTGCAATTGAGAACAGGTTTGCATCGGATGAGTTTGTGGAAAATGCATCAATTGACATGCATGATGCATGGCAATGCTATGATTTCAACAGATGTTGCAAAATCGAACCACGCTTAATCCGCATGTAATGGTCTCTCGTCAGGGCAGTTATGGCAAATTGATTCATGCCAACATAGTAAGACGTATACTCGATGTCGACTCAGCGTTGTGTACTGCACATAGTGAAATGTACGTGGACTGCGGAGATGAATCTGCTGCACTAAATACATTTTGGAGCTCTAGCCGAGATTTTAATCTTGTGGAATTCTATGGTGGCTTGCTATATTCGTAATGGAAAGCCAAAAGAAGTTCTTTCGCTCTTCTATCTAATGCTGTCGGATGCGAAACCAAACTTGGCTTCACTTATCAATGCTCTTCAACACTTGCTGAACATATATGCAAATGGATAGAGATATCCAATTAAGGCGAGAAGCAAGATCACGAAGTAAAACAACTTTCCGGATCGGATTATCATAAAACTGCCCATGAAGTTTGATTTGGACTTGGAGCAATGGCATTTTTTCTGTAAATGTGTATAGGTTCTTCTTAGAATCGAGCATTTGCTGTAACACTGGATAGTCCGGGAGCATGTCCTGTTGCAGGAATTTGACGATAAGCGTCTTTCGGAACTTGTCATCTGGCTAATACTGCAGAACAGTTGAATACACATGTATGTTTGTATCCTTGAATATTTATCATCTTTCATACACAAAGACCAAATTGATCATGGTTCAGCAATATACGCGAACACGACTGCGAAAGTATGGTTGAACCGCTTTTAAGAAGCAAGTTGGAATCGAGAGCATGCCTCCGGCTTTTCCTCATAATCTTTTGAGTATAAACTAAAGTTGAATGAAGTGAACTGTCCAAACAATTTGCATCAAACAACTTACCAAGGTTCAATAACAGAATCTGCTCATTTTATGGGTCTATGGATTCTGGCTATTTGCTGGTTGATCATTACATCAACAGGGGAAAAAAAAAAAATCGGCTGCTGTAGCTCTGACTAGAAGTATAATGTACATCTTGGCTCCCTATCTTTACAAGATCAGCCTCTTGCCTTAATGTTATCAGCTTATCGCTGCCCTGGTATGTCTAATACCTTATGTAAGTCATGTAGAAAATGGTTCCAGTGGGTCTTCCTCTCATGTATTTCCTGCAAATTGCTCCGGTGTTGTGGCATCTAAAAAACTTGTGTGTTTTGGTCAGAATCATATATACATTTCCACTCGGGCATTTGGTTGGATGTAAGATGTAACTAGAAGCCCACTGCAAGTTTATGTGACTACTTTTGTCTGTTCGGTTCGAGCAAACTGAAAGCTCGAGTGTTGAAAGTTTCGAAACAATGAGAAACAATGAACTTCCGAGAACTTGGCTTCCGTTCGGAAGAGTCTGAATTCAAGTTCTCAGAAGTATACTCTTCCACTTCCATATACTCATCAGAAATCAAACACTTTCGCTAGAGAACTCGCTAGCGTACCATTCCAAAAACCACATCTCAAACTTATCAATGACTAACGTCCAAGATGCTATAAGGTAGAGATGGACTAGCTCCCAAACTTTCACGGTGCGATCACTTTATGCCATACTCATAGACGGTGGTTTGCGGAAGAACTCTAATACTATCCAAATCTAGAAACTAAAAATTCCGACGAAGGTGAAGATATTTACATGGTTGATCCTACGGAAGAGAGTTCTGACGGCAGATAATCTGATGAAGAGGGGTTGGGTGGGTAAACAATCTTGTGCATTATGTCACAAAGAATCGGAGACTGTTGACCACATATTCGCTGATTGCAGATACAACAAGTTCATACTCGTTAGAATAATGCCCGAGGAGAAGCGAACCCAAAGACGAGGCTAGTGTGCGACTTGTGGGAGGCAACCAAAGAGATAGGGTTGGCCATAGGAGGAACCTGGAATCAATTAAACTAGCAGGATCTTGGTGGGCCATCTGGCGTGAGAGGAACAATATATACCATCTTCCAACATAATAAAAAGTCAATTCTGCAGGTCCTGAACGGATTACATAATCTTTTAAAATCCTGATTTCAATATTTGGAACGAAGGATCTTAAGCAAATTAAATCGTAAGTCTTGTACCATAACCTCTCTTTTTATTCTCTTATTACTTGGTTGTTTTGTTCTCGTCTAAGGCGTCGGTGTCGTTGCTTTACTTTTGTTGCTAAGTTCATTAAACTTACGAGATGAAGCGGCTAATATGCTATCTTTCCCTCCAAAAATAAAAAAGAAAAAGAAAAAAACACTTTCTGCAAAAGTGTTTTTCTCTTGAGCATGTTGAAACACTGGGGCTTCTCTGGCTTTCATTACCTGCCTCAGAATAGTTTGGTCAGCTTTCTCTTTTATCATTTCAATCTGCTGAAAAATAATTCATATTGGCTGATTGGTTCCAGTTCCTTTATAATGCAGTTTGGAAAATAAATTGTACTATTTCCTTAGGCAATAGTTATTGTATGGTCTATCTTGTAGATCATAATTCTTATTAACAGGGAATTTGACCAGAAGCCATTCTCTTTTCATTCATAAAGTTGCCTTTCTTCATATGGAAATTTTATCTGCAGAGAGCTTTAACTTCATCCCAAGATCCAAATAAGCTGAAGAATATGATTTTTGTGTTGGAAGTTGAAACCCCCTTTTTTTTTGTGTGTGTGTGTGTGTGTGTGTGTGTGTGTGTGTGTGTGTAGCTTTGGCTCTGGTAGGTCATATCAACATTCTGTTTTTTTTTTTTTCCAAGTAAAACTATGCGCATGTGATTCAGAGTAGCCACATGCTTTTACATCCCCAACAACCTAATTCCTTGAACCTGATCATCTACTTTTCAAACTTCAGGTTTAAAACATTATTCACTCTAATAGCGCCGCGGATAAAAGTGTTACCCACCTTATAATTTGAGGATCGTACGTGCAATTTACCCTTGCGTTGCATACCCTACAAACTCTTTATAAGTAATAATCGACCCACTTATTTGTGCTCATGCAATTAACTTGCGTCTCCTTTACCTAATCATCAGGGTCAGTTCTTAATTTCGTGTGCATCGCACTCATGTCACATTATCATAACTCTTTATTCAGAATCCAGTCATATTCGTGAGAGCCACCAAGTCAGTCGCACCACGCCATTTAGAAAAATAGCCAACGATCTTCAGTTTGTTGGATCTAATGGCGATGGCGATGCCGATGCCAAACCCATATGATCAAGCCTAATGATGCTCGATGTACTCATTCAGTTCTCCTTTTTCTTTTTTGAGAAAAAGATAGTATACTGTCGCTTCATTCATAGAGAAATGAACTCGGCTACAAAGTCAAGACAACTAAGTCTCGGTGTGCGAAGCGAAAAGTGAAAAAAAAAAACTATTACACGCAGAAAGAGGTCCAATTCAGTCGTAGTGCGCGAATATTTTCTAGCAGATTCCCTAAACAATGTTTCTTGTTATCGAAGCATCTATAATTACGTTCGAGCCATAAGGTTCACCACGTGGAAGCGATGGTAACTAGTTCCCTTCTCCCAAGCGCTCTTATTTTGCGTTCACTCGCTTCCCACAACGTATCTACCGTTGTGCAATTACGAACGCCGACCTTATTCGTGAGCAAACACTCCAACAATAGTCTTGAAATATCACAACCTACAAAGAGGTGATCCGCTGTCTCTAATGCCCCTAAATAAAGGACACAGTTACTAGGCCCGTTCCGGCCTCTTCTCAGCAGATTGTCAGCCATTTGTACCCTTCGTTTCAGAATTAGCCATACGAAAATTTTGACTTTCAAAGAAATTTTGATTTTCCACAATTGTACGAAACACATGTCTGATTTACCATTG
This sequence comes from Tillandsia fasciculata, assembly GCA_029168755.2. NCBI lineage: Eukaryota > Viridiplantae > Streptophyta > Magnoliopsida > Poales > Bromeliaceae > Tillandsia > Tillandsia fasciculata. Next base: position 4,464,170 of record CM054947.1, on the reverse strand, counting down.
TCTTGCAGAAAAAGGTACATTAATTTGACCGAGAACACTTTCGAATTTGTCCATCGCCAGCTGATACCATCCTTACAGTCAGTCAGTTGCGTCCCTGCAAGTGTTTCTTTTAAATTCCAAATCATTTCTTCTTTGAGCGATGAGCTAGGAGTAAAACCCGAGAGGATTTCCCTCCATCTCCACCCATAATTTCCAAAGCAATCTTTTATCCGGCAGTTTTTGTTGCGTACCACACTAAAAATGTGAGGGAATTGAGTTAGGAGTGAGGAGCCCCCTAGCCAAATATCCGACCAAAAACTCATCCTTTCCCTATTTCCCACCAAGTGAGTAGTACTGCACTTAAATAGATTCTTGGTCCCTAAGACACTTCGCCACCACTGGGAGTAAGGTCTGAATGAAGCCCCTTCATTAAGAAGAGTCAATTGGGTATAATAAATTCCCTCGATAAGAGGGCCCCATAAATTGGGTGTGGGATCGAAAAACCTCCACCACCATTTGACCAGTAGCGCTAAGTTCAGATTATCAAGATCCTTGACCTCTAAACCTCCTTCATTCTTTACTCTGCAAACCACCTTCCAACTAACCAACCAGTGGCCCCCTTTGATGATAGTTCCTCATTTCCGGAAGAAAGCCCTCCGAAGCGCTTCGATACGACGTACTACCCATTTAGGTGATTTAAAGATGGAGAAGAAATAGAGAGGCAAGTACCGAGTTGACTAAGATAAGTCTCCCACCCTGCAAGAGGAGTTTGGCCTACCAACTTTCGATCATTTTCTGAATTTTACTTATGATGTTCCACCAATCCTCCTTTCGAATGCGTTCTTTCATCAGCGGAAACCCAATACACCTGATTGGGAACGAGCCCATGTTACACTCGATGATCTCTACGAGTTTCTCTCCCTTTTGCTCTCTACTACCAAGATAAAATAACTCAGACTTATTCCTATTTATTTTGAGACCAGAAGCCCACTTAAATAATTGTCACACAAATCTTAGGTTTCACACTTGCCTTTTTTTAGCCTCACAAAAGAAGATCGTGTCGTCCGCATACTAAATAATCGCAATTTTCACCTCTTCTGTAGGGCCTACCCCTCTCAACAGATTGTTTCCAACAGCTGTTTCCATCAACCTTGCCATTCCTTCTGCCACCAACAAGTAGAGGAAAAGGGACAGCAGATCATCTTGCCGAAGACCCCTCTGTATTTTAATCCATTTTTAGGGAACCCCGTTGATCAAAATTGCAACCTTGGCATTTGTGATACACCGGTCTATCCAGCCAATCCATTTCTGGTTTGGCCCTGAGCCATTTTAGAATGCTTCTAAGGAAGCCCCAGTTTACTCTGTCAAAAGCCTTTTCAAAATTGGCTTTAATTCTCACACATTCTGTTTGCACTTTCGAACACCAACTAATGATCTTATTTGCAGTGACAAAAGAATACAGGATTAGCCTGCCTTCTAAGAAAGTCACATGCGAAGGGGAGATGATCTTATGCATTTCTCTTTCTAGTCTGTTTGTGAGGACCTTGAAAATAATCTTTTGAATGCTATTGATAAGACAAATCGGCCTAATGTCATTAGCAGTTTTAGCTTATTCTTTCTTGGGAATAAGACAGATGTGAGAGTAATCTATAGGGCCGCTATTCAAAATGCCTTCAAACAGGTCGCCAAATATATTAAATAGATCGACTTTAATTGCCTCCTAGAATTTTTGAAAGAACACGAAGCTAAAGCCATCGGGACCGGGGGCTTTATCGCCGCCCAACTAGAAAGCGACCTTTTTTATCTCGTCTACTGAAAAAGGAGCCGTAAGATTATTCGAGCTTAAGAAGGTTCTATCACTGAAGATGTCATTCCAGTCTCCTAATGTCGGGGGTGTGCGACTCTCCAGGGCAAATCTCTCCTTGAACTTGTTATAAAAGTACCCACTCTTATCCATCTCCCTAATCAATCTTCTACCTTCATCTTCAATTACCTCAATGTAGTTAATTCTCTTCCTCCCATTTGCTATTGTGTGGAAGAATTTAGTGTTACCGTCCCCCTCTTTTAACCAATGTTGCTTGGCTATATTTTCCACATAATCTCCTTGTATCCTATTATACTCTTCAGCTGTGCCCTAAGTTGCCTCTGAAGCTCTTGCTGCGTGTTGGTTAGATTTTGGCCTTCCTCAAGTAAGTCCAGCTTTTGTAAGTCCTCGGATAAAGCCTTCTTAGCGTTCAAAATGTTTTAAAAGTTTAACCCGCACCATTCTTTAATCCTCTTGCGACAGTGACGTAATTTAGCTACGACAGTGAGTACACTAGAGCTTCTACACTCAGTTTCGTTCCACCAAACAGGCACCAGCTTGTTAAAGTCTTATCTTGTGAGCCAGACCTTCTCAAATCTGAACGTTCTGAAAAGCGTTTTCCTATGCATCACTAGTAAGAGGGGTGAGTGATCTGAGGTTATTCTAGGCAAAGCCGTGACATTAGAGAGTGGGAACATGTGGTCCCATTCGGTGGAAATTAAGAATTGGTCTAGCTTTGTCAACGTGGGATTACTTTGCATGTTCGACCACGTGAATTGTTGGTTACCCATTGGGAGATCCACCAGATCCAACTCATTAATCAGATTGGAGAACATGAGCATTAGTTTTCTACTCCAACATCGTCCCCTTCTCTCATTTTGAATGCGAGTAAAATTGAAATCACGGCACATTACCCATGGTCCTTTGCATTCCCCTTTGAGTGCCGCCAACTCCCTGCAGAATTCCTCCTTTCCATCCCACGAAGATGGCCCATACACATTCGTTAGATGGAAAATAATGCCACTGGAGTAGTGTTTCAGACGGAGTGTAAGAGAGAAGTTCCAAACTAAAACTTCTGTGCATGCAAAATTTCTGGAGTTCCAACAAGTGATGATTCCTCCCAAGGCACCTACCGCTTTAATGAAGTGGCATTTATCGAAAAAAGAGCCAATGAACAAGCTAAGGAAAGAGCGAGAGCACTCACTTACTTTCATTTTTTAGAAACATAACACCGACTGCTTTAGTCTAGACACTACCGACTTAACCAATCCTCTTTTCACATGGTCATTAAGATCTCTGACATTCCAGCTACATACTTGCAACATAGAAAGAGAAAAAACAACCAAAGCAAAGCCACACACCCTTGTCCACTAAACTACTTACGCGGAGGTCCGTAGGAAGTCCAGGAAGCTGCGCACATCGTCATCGTTCATCTTGATCCCACATTTTGCGCTTTTGCTCTTGATCTTCTGGTGAGCTGAGATGTCGATATCATGACGTTGTCCAATTGCACTTCTCTCACGAGCGCCGTTGTAGCCTAAACCCACAGGCGCCAGAACCGAACCATCCCTAAGTGCAGCTTTACATGCTATTGCCAAATCCAACGAGTGCACCTCCGTGCGCCTCGCTAAACGCGGACTTTTTCTTGGTATTGCCGAGGCCCCCGACTGGGTGATTGCGCCGACCTGCATCGACGAAATAGGGTCGCCACCGTCTGTACCTTCGAGTGAGAGCGTCATCCTTGAACACGACCTTGCTAACCCGAACTTGAGGGGACTGTCCTCGCAAGCAAGGCCCCACGAAGTAGGACCTGTCCCCTCAAGCACGACCGAAGAATGGCAGTTCCCATCTTCCAGGCCAGGCAAAGATGGTGGAAGAATAGATTGAGTAGCTATCCGCAGCAAAATGGGCTCCTCCCCCAGTGCGAATTGCAGCCTAAACAAGGTCTGAAACGACAGCCCAATAAAGGGACACACCAAACTGGGCTTGACCGAGAGAAGGGCCACCACAGTGGACTTTGATCCCCAACAAGAGAACTGGATTGGGCCCGCCTCAAGCAAGGCCCTGGATTTGGCCCGACATGTACCAACCGTAGAAGAAGTCCAAACCGGATTTAAGGTCAAAGCATATAAAAAATCGAGCCTCTGAACCTATACTTACTTGGCTAAACCCTGCGAGCGATAGGAAATCCCAATCGTCAACGTCTTGGAATGCGTGCATCCAGGGGACCAACCAGTAACAAGATTTGTTGCTCCGAGCCTCTAATAACCAGCAGTTTTTCCTTTGATCATCCTTGTAAATTTTCGATTTGTCGTTCTTCGAGACACCTACCACATCCCTCTCCTTCGAAAAATTGCCTATATCATGCTTCTTACCGCCCCTAGGACTCTTCACTGCCCGAGGAGCAGACCCCTTCACTGATTTGTTCATACGAAGATCAGATTCTCGCAACAGACATGGAAAATCCAGAGGACCCAGAACCACCTTCTTTGCGTTTTGGTCAACGAGGAGTATGCCGGATCCTCGCCAGAACCCGGTGTGCCATGATTGCTCCCCTGGCCTTCCGGAATCGAAACTTGCCGTCTATCTCTGATTTCGGAAGAATTCCAAGATTCATTTTGCCCAGATCTGTTACCCTCCCTAGAATCACTGTCACTGCCCACTTCGTCGAAATTGAAAACCCTCCTTGCTAGTTGCCTACCTGAGGATCCGTCTGATCACCGCCTTCGTTAGGATCGCCCCCAAAAAATAGGATACCTCGATCCTCTCCTCCGAAGGGTGTAGTGCTCTCAATCCAGACCGGGACCGAGACCGTGAAATCCCCCATCGAGATTGAAAGATGCTCAGGAATGTCGGCGAGATAATCCATCGCGATTATGCTTTTGAACCCCATTAGGTCCAGCATGTTGATACTGTTAGCATCAGCCTTTAAGAATCGTCCAAACCCACAGGCGATGGCGCTCACCCTGCTAGCCGACCAGCATTCAAAAGGGAGGTTACATAACCTGATCCAAGCCCTGTATGATAGCATTGATTGACCAGCGTTCCGGAGGGGATCCCACGGAAAACACCTCAGGCGGCAGTGCGCTAATCGGGTGAGCGCATTGTTGATGAGAACTTCGGGCGAACCCATTCTGGAAGAAGAGTAACATAGTCTCTCTCTCTCTCGATATCGTGCAACCAGAAAATCAGTAGAAAACCCTCCAAAGCGCGCGGCTAGATCGCTAGCAATGGTTTCCTGAGGAAGGTGGCCCAGATTGGCCCGTCTAATGACATCGGCCAGGACAACATTCCTGCTTTGCGATTGCCTAGAATGAAAATCTTCCGATAGCGGAATAAATACTTTCACCGAATGTGGTCTGAAACCTCTATTCCTTTGCATCTTCAACCGCCAGGAGGAGCGTTGGTAGATACAGTGGCGTGCACGATGCCCAGTTCGAAAGCACACTGCGCACTTGATTGGATCTCTGCAATTACAAACCAGATGATCCCTCCCCAGACATCTGAAGCACCTATATCTATATTCAATTTGAGAGGGTGATCGGTGAGCTCGACGAGGGTGCTTGAGGAGGGTCTCTTTATAGAAAAGTGTCCCAGGGATCTTATCTTTAATTGTTGCACAAGCAGTCAGATTTGAGCTCCCTCGGGTAGAACAGTGCGCCCCATGCAGATCCACCTTCAGAGGGGTGGAGGATCCCAGATTACTACTGGTCACTGGGGTAGAGCGTGCAGAAACTGGTTCGTCCACGATCTTTAACCAGGTGCAAAGGGGGTCTCCAAAACGATCTGCCCATGTAACCTTGGATTTCGTCTTCAAGCAATTGTTTTCATTAGGATCATGGGAGTAGTTTGATTCCATGCAAAGTGACCAGTCATACGAGGTTGTCTTTCCTTGGAGATTTCTTTTTAACTTTTGAAATCTTTTGTCCAACTCATGATTCAGTTCCGTAGATGACCATGAGTTGGTTCCCTGAGAAGGAATTTGTCTTACAGCGTTGCCTGCAGCAACAAGTTTTCCTAGCTGACCACTCTGTTGTCCGGACGGCAACCCTCTCTCCTTGCCTGATGAGTGGGGTCTCTTCTTCAGGTGTGTCTGCGCACTCCATCTCCTCTCATTTTCCTTCTGAGATGACGTGTCTGCCACTTCCTTCTTCTCCCCAGTGTTGCGTCGGATCAGCCATCTCGGTGGTGCTCTGCTCGGGCCAAGGACTCCGGCGCCACTCTTCAGATCCTTCTTCATACCAGGGGGACTCGATCGGGATACTTCGCGATTATGTCCTTAGATTCCTTCACCCGCTCCTCGAAGGTGAATTCCTCCTTGAAGGGTTTGATCTGTTCATTGTGCTTCGAATTCACGAGAGAGAGAGAGAGTGAGAGAGAGAGAGAGAGAGAAGCCAGGGTAAGCTAAAAGTGTGTGAATCTTGAGTATGTACTCGTTCAATTCAAAAGTGTTAGCAACGAGCGCACAAACTAAACAAAAATCAATTGGTGATCACGACAGAAAAGTAAAATCAAAATTGTACGACAGAAAAATAACACACAAATTTACGTAGAAAATCTCTTGCAGGGAAAAAACTACGGGCGAAAGAGAAAAGATTTTACTATGTAGAAAAGAGGGAATACAAAAGTTCTGTTCTATCAAAAATCGCTCGATCTCACTCTAAGGCAAATAAAAGAGAAATTAGAATTTTTCCTTAGCGGATCGGATCCGTACCGCGGGGGGCGGAGCCCCCAGCACCCCCCGTCCGATGTCAGTGGTGGGCTTCGGGCTCGGGCCTCGACCCGAGCCCTTCGCTTCCACCACAGACATCCACAAAATTTCGAAGTCGCACCGCGAAGTCATCGACGAATGTGAATCATAATATCGAAACGATTCTAATTTTGAGTCACATCTAATAAAAAGCTTAAGCTTGTGAGTTTGGTCTTCATTTTTATTCCGGATGGAACTACTTATGTGTGAATTCCTGAAATGCACCTCATTCCTCCTTTTGCAGTCAAAATTGACAGATTAATTTGCAGAAATTTTCTTGGATTGAACCTATTGTCAGAGGCACTGACATATTAATTGCTCTTAAAGATATGCTGATTTTGGTTCAAAGTTGAGCCAAAGAGTGCACCTCCTCTTGGCCCCCATTTTCATCAACTTCTCCAGGCTTTTGCTGGCATAGTGAGAATAGAATATGAGAAGAAGATGACAAAAAAAGAAAGTCTACTTGTAGAATCACTTTTAGGTTGAAGTTTCATCATCATCATCCTGCAAGCCTGAAGATGAACTAGCTGCTGTATGAAGCTGCTAGAAGCTCTGTGCCTAAAACTTAGCTTTTATGTGCATTGATCTTTCACTTTCATTAAACTATTGTTAAATCACACATTTGGTCCTCAAAATTTGAGACACATGCCACTTTGGTTCTTATAATTTATAGTAATATTTAGTTCAAACTTCTAAAATTATTATAATTATATTCTATAGCCCAATTAAAATGATTAAATGGAGATGGTTCGGCAATGACCAAAATGTTTTATTACTATCACACTAGCATAAATGTAACAATCCGACCCACTAGCAATAATAACTTATTGGATCCAAACCACAGTCTAAAATGCTTAAATCCAATTAGTATTACTAGTGTCCATATACCCAATCACAATCTCATTCCCATCCGATGTGGGACTATTGGAGTGTCACAGACTCCCCCCGACGTCCTCGTTAGCCCAAAATTGCCTAGCCCCCCCTCTCCAGGCGATGTGAAACTTGTCACACACTTCCGATACACACTTCCGGCTGGTGATTAATTCTGATATCAAATATAACGATCAGTCTAAAATGCTTAAGCCCAATTAGTATTACTAGTGTCCATATACCCAATCACAATCTCATTACCCAATCACAATCTCATTCCTATCCGATGTGGGACTATTGGGATGTCACAGACTCCCTCCGATGTCCTCGTCAGCCCAAGATCGCCTAGCCCCAAGCTATGTGAGACTTGTCTCGCTAGCTCTGTCATCTAGATCCAGGCTCAGCCGAGACTCATGACATCAGCCCAAGATCACCTAGCCCCAAGTGATGTGAGACTTGTCTCTCTAGTCCTGTCATCTAGATTCAGGCTCAGCTAGGGGTGTCAATCCAACTCGCTGTTTGCGAGCCAGCTCGTGTTCGGCTCGAAATGAGCTCGAGATCGAATCGCTCGTTTAGTAAACGAGCCGAACACAAGCCGAATTTTTCAGCTCGTTTAATAAACGAGCCGAACACGAGCTGGGGTTAGCTCGTTCGTGTTCGACTCGATAACAGCTCGAATATATATATATATATATATATATAATATATATATATATATATATATATATATATATATATATATATATATATATATTACTATTTAGATTTTAAGCTATCAAATATTTTATAAATTTTAATTATTAGTTTAAAATTTTAATTTTTTAATTTTTTTTTTATCTTTATACCTAATAGTAGGAATGAAAATCAAATTTATTGTTCGCGAGCCAGCTCGTGTTCGGCTCGTTAATAAACAAGCCGAACACAAGCCGAATTTTTCAGCTCGATATTTAAACGAGCGAGCTCGTGTTCGGCTCGTTTATTTAAACGAGCCGAACACGAGCCGACCCCAGCCCGCTCGTGTTCGGCTCGTTGACACCCCTAGGCTCAGCCGAGACTCGTCACATACTTTCGACTGGTGATTGGCTCTGATACCAAATGTAGCGATCCGGCTGGTGATTGGCTCTGATACCAAATGTAGCGATCCGGCTCACTAGCAATAATAACTCGTTGAGCCCAAACCACAGTCTAAAATATTTAAAATAAGTTATTATTACTAATGCCCATTGTCTCTTATATATCCAATCAAAATTACATTTTCATCCGATGTGGTACTATTGGGGTGTCACAACAAATCAATATTCAATCAAGTGAGTTGGACACTAAAATTTTCTTATAACAATTTAACAAGCTTGGGCCAAAATTTATAAAACATTAAAATTTGAACACCAAAAGTGTAATTTAATCATATGCTCTATATATAGGTTACATATGTTGTTTGTTTCTAAACAAGATTTGTTAAAAATTGAGATGAGAAATAGAACGCATAAAGTTGATTTTTTTTTTTTCTTTTTTTTTTTTTTGGTAAAAGTGTATGGAGACCCTCACGTTTTTTCTATTTTTTAAACTTTCAAATTTTCTTTTCTGAATAAATCTTTTAACTATTTTGATTAAACTGTTTTTTTAAATTAAATCAGGGATTTTTTTTTTTTTAATTAGCACCTCAGTATATATAAAAAATAACAGATAATAAAATTCTAAGTTCCCTGAACCGAGAAAAACATTCAAAACAACTAAACTTAACGTAATCACTGTTAAATTTAACAAAATCTAAAATTAAATTTGATAAATAATTTAAATCAAAATAAATTGAAAGTTGAGGGGTGTCAATCATTAAAAAAAAAAAAAAAAAAATGTTGAAGGGACAATTTTAGAATGACCAATAGTTGAGGGGTCCCACACATTTTTAAATGAAAAAATCTACCCATACACCCAAAAGTAGATGTATGATTTACAGTCATTCATTGAATGGATGGGATACTTTTATTTGTCTCATAATGTGACAAGTAAAAAAATCACATCCATTCAATAGATGGATTTAAATCATACATCCCATTTTGGGGTTATGAATAATATTCCTCTTTTTAAGTGGGTTAATTTCATAAATGTCTCTATATAAGTATCAATTAACAAATAATTTTTTATAAAATTTAAGTGCTCAGATTTACTTTTAAAAAAATTCTTTGATTTACAAATATATTTCTGCAAAAATTCTAATTCATTTATATATTTTTTTACCGTTTGATTCATCATTAATTTTTTAACATGTAAATTAACTATTTATTTATATAAAAAGCTATTGTTTTTCTTTTCCTCCTCACTTTTGTCACAGCACATGCAACGTATCTTATTTTTGCGGTGGTGGAGAGCCTCGCCTTCGACATCTCGCCATAAATAAAGAAAAAAAAAATAATGAAACTTAATATTGAAATACTATATATATATATATATATATATATATATATATATATATATATATATATATATATATATATAAAGAGTAAAAAAATTATTTTATTTTTTAACTAGCTGTAGTTAATTTTTTTAATTCATAATTATCTAAATTTTGTTACCGAAATGATATATTTGAAGTAATTTTTTTTTTAAAAGAATAAATTTAATAATATAAATTTTATAAAAATATATTTATTATTTGAGAGCGTATATTATGTAATTATTTTTTAAAAAATTATTATACAATCTTAGTTGTTTAAAAATTGCATGATCAATTGATGCTGTATAATAAGAGCTTAAGGTTTATTTATTGTTAGGCACCAACTTAATTGTAGCCCCATAAAAAATAATAATAATTTGACATGTCAAGTCAAAATAAGTAAGTGCACTGAAACAGTGTTTCAACCACCTCCATTTGCATTGGTCCAAATATCTTTTGTTTTTTTTTTTCTAACATTAATAAGTCTTAAATTATTCTTTTGATAGTACAATCAAACACTGCCCAATATTATTTTTTTTGCCATAATAGAAAAATACTATAAAAGGTTGTTCGAAATTAATGTATTCTGTAATACAATTGATGAGCTAACTTTTATAATATAATAATTAATTAACTCTGTCTAAATATGTTTGGTAATGAGAACTAGGGGGATAAGAGCTTATCTTCCTAGTTATATTTAAACGCAATTAAGTAGGGGTGGGAACAGCTGTTTTCGTCTTTCTAAAATAAGCTGGTATAAGACTGGAATTACTATTTCAGTCTTTTTCTGGAACAAGACTTATTTCTATTTGAGAATAAGCTTAATTAAATTAATATAATTTTAATTATTATTTTAACTCTTTAATTAATCCAATATTTTAATTAATTTAATTATTTTATTAACTAATTATTTAAGTATTTAGATAATTAACTAATTATTTAAGATAATTAAAATTAAAATTTTTAATATTTATAAATTTTTAAATTTTAAATTTTAAATTTTATAGTTTTTAAAATTTTTAATTTTAATTTTTAATAAATTTATCATATAATTTTAATAAATTATATGATAATTTTTTTAATAAATTTTTTTTATATATAAGTAAAATATAAATTTTAATAATTTTTTAATAAATATTTTAAATTAAATATTTAAAATCATATCAGTAAAATTTTAATCATAAATTAAAATTTTAGTCCTCTTTATTCTTCTTATTCCTCTTTAATTTTTCAGACACAATTTTCTTTATACCCAGTATAACTCTTAAACCCAACCAAACAGAAATTTACACTAGTTCCTGCTAATACCATAACTTATACTAATCCCCTGTATAACTAAATTTTTCTTATTCCCGAACCAAACGCAGCCCTAGTGCTAAAGCATGGGACAACAAAGAGAGAGGGCATAAATATAAAATTATATAAAATAATTATTATATTTTTAAAATTTAAAATTTAAAAATATAATAATTATTTTATATAATTTTTTTTATTTAATTTAAATTTACGTCATAAGTTTATCCAAAAAAAAAAAATTTCTAACAGCTTTTTAAATATTTCAATAGCAAATTATTGTCTTAATGGAGGAGTCGAGGGTTCTAATTAGCTGGCGCTGGTGTCGAGAATCAAATGATTTTCAGAACAGTAAAAAAATATATTGGTTTAGGTTTTCAAAGTTGATATTTATCATAAATATCATATTCAAAACCAAGTTTATCAACTATACTTGTGAAGTTTTTTCATAATTTAGACACAAAAAATTTAGGTAGAGAACTTTTTATCAACGTCTCGTTGGAAAATCCTTAGGCTATGTTTGGTTCGGGGATTGTAAGCTTGGGGATAAATTTTTTTATACCTGGGATAGCTTGCTATTCCGGAATAGTCAGGAATAAAAGGAAAATAGTGTTTGGTTTGTAAAGCTGTTATTCTTATGAAGAATATATATATACACACACACGCGCACACACAAACATCAATTTGGGGTTCCTATCCTCCCTTTAATGTAATAAGAATAAAAATACATAGAAGAATAGATAGGTATCCACATTTATCCATGCCACTCATAAATATTATGAAAAACAAACTTTCAATACCCTTCCGAATAGCTCTAATTATATAAATACTCTTTAAAATTTTAAATTTTCGCATTTACTATGATGACCCGGATCTCTGCGAATGTCTTACGGAGTGAATTATGGCTTCTGGAAGCCTATGATATGTGTTGGAGATGGTTGCGCGCAAATCAGACCTCAGATTTGGACCCAGCGTAAAATTTGGATTAAGAATACTTGTCTGGAAGCCTATGATGTATGTTAGAAATGGTTGCGCGCAAATCAGACCTCAGATTTGGACCCAGCGCAAAATTTGGATTAAGAATACTTGTCTGGATGCCTTCGACAAATTTTAGAAGTGGAATTTGGCAAAACATACATCGGATTTGGACTCAGCGCGCGAAAACGATGAAAATGGACTATTTACTTGTATTTTTCGGAGCCCGGATGCCAAAACTCGAATTTCGAGGCAAGGTTATTGTTCCGGCAGGCCAGGGCAGCACCGGCGACGACGGGCAGGCGGCGGAGCGCGGCGGCGCGGGCATGCGCGTGCGCGTCGGCGGGCAGGCCGGTCCACGGGACTTGGCGTGCACCGGGACCAGCGAACGCGGCGGAAGACCACGTGGCGCGCGCGGATTGGGCGGTCAACGCACGCGCGACAGGGCGCCGGGCGCGGCGCACCGTGGACCCCGCTAGGCCATGTGTCGCCCGCTCATTGGCGGGCACAGCGACCCGGCTGCCCCGCCGTGAACCGCGGACCACGGTTTCCGCCGTGGACCGCGCTGCCACACGGCACGTCGTGATTGGCGGGCGTGCGTGCGCGGGGCACGCGGGGCGCAGAGTGGGCCACGTGGCGTGCCGAGAAGATTTCGGGCGCGCATAGTAACGTGCCGGGCCGGATTCGGGTGCTCGAATCCTGCGCCCGAATCTGGATCCCCCTATGGTATTGGTTTGGGCTATAAATAGCCCATTTGGGCTTTTCTTCCGGGTTTTCTCAGCCCATCTTCGGCAGGGAGTTCCACCTTCGAGTCTTTTTCGACTTTTGGCATCCCGGAGAATTTTTGGAAGGCGTTCCATCGGCGTTCTCCTCGACATCGCGAGCTTCAACGCACCTTCGATACCGAGCTTTTTCGTCGACGCTTCTTCCACGAGCTCCCCTGGGCTGACGGGAGGAAGTTTTTGGCCGATTTCTATGGCATCGGTTTCACGAGAGGTAGATTTTCGTTTTCCGTGTCTAGCGCTCTTCTTAGTTTTGGGTTTTTATTAGGGTATTCGGAGCATCTTTGAACCCCTTTCTTGCTGCTGGATTTCCTGGACAGCGGAGCTTGTTAGATTTTTATCTCTGCACTCGGTTATCGGATTTCTGCCCATGAGGACTCGATCGACATCTACGCTTCGCGAGGATCGCAGCCATATTTTTATTAGAATTTTTGGAGCTCATCTTGCAGGTGATATTTCACTGTTTCTCGGACAGATGTGCGACAGCGATATCGTTTTACTAATTTTGGACTTACCGCAGTGTTTGGCTCATATCTTGGTGACCGGGAGGACTTTTTGAGTGATTTTTGGTGCGTTGGAATCGTAGAAACTTGAGGATTATCCACGTTCAGTTTGGACCTTGGGTCGACGCGCACTTTCAGGTGGGTTGCTTCGTCTCCAAAACCAGTGGACGGTTCTCTAACTCTATTGAATAGTCAGCATGCATGATTGTGGGATGCGTTAGAATGCATGTTAGAGAGAGAGATGATGTCTTTCTTGTGTCGTTATTGAGATCATGTTGGTTAATGTTCCCTGATCATGTTTTAGTTAAACTAAATGCTAGTATTGGAACTTGGACCTAGCACCCCACCATATGTTTGCATGTGTAAACCAGACTAGCAGAGAACTCTTACTTGGGCTAGGCTTATTTATGCTTTAGACATCCACACTTTACATTTTATCCCTGGACATAGTATTTTCCTCGCCCGGATAGTGGGCCGAATGGTCAGGATTTCTCTTAATGTAGGATGCATGTTACACTCGTGCTTGGGGGCTGAGTGGAGTCTGGTAGATGTAGCTAGTCTTGTACCAGTGGCGGGAGCCGTTTGGGTAAACGGTGGTCCCGGGTTGTCGAGTTCTTCGATTTGTTTGTCGCCACTGTGTTCGTGGCAGTGGTATACCAGTGATAGCAGGACCTTGAATTCAGAATCTTTTTGGACACACATGATTTCAGTAAACAAATATTTTTCTTCCAAATGTCAAAGGGTCGTCGGAGTCTGTTATTGTCTGATTGGGCGAAGGCATTAGCCCTTCGGGGTTTGGGAATAAAACTTGTTTTCTAACTGATTTTCCTAAAATAGCTAAAATTCATTAAAATGGGTTTCCTTAAATCAAGATGATTTTACAAAAAGGAACTACTTTTAGTCCTCACCCCGCATGGGTTCGAGTGAAAATGGTTTTCGGTAATAAATATCACTTTTTCTGTAAACTTCTTCACTCGAGAGAGTTCAAGTGATCTAGATTCTAAGGGCTATTTTTTTTTTTGGGTCGAGAACAACAAGAGGCTATGCCTACAGCCTGTTCTTGTTTGATTTGGGTTGTAAGTTCTAGTTTTCGGGGTTTTCGGACCTTTCATTGTTGTCAGCTGTGGAGTATACCCAGCTAGTGAGTTTGCATGTTGAGTTGATGTCCTATTTGGAGAGCCGTTGGGTTGACGGCGGTCCTGGCTGTCGAGTATTTCCAGCCCATGAGTTAGAGATGTGATGTTGGTTATTGTCGATCTTGTTGATCGTGGATTTGGATTATAGCATGTATGAGCCATATTGAGCTCGACAGAGATGCGCGGATACTTTCCTCGTTGGGGTCGCTCCCCTCGAGTGCCGCTCTGGAGCTAGGCCTATTACTTTGCTATCGCGACTTGTCGATGCAGTCCTTCTGGCTGAGCCAATTTTGGCAGTCACGGACCCCCTACATAAGTCCAGTCCTTCGTGGATGTAATGGCAGTAGGTGGGCGCAGGTTTGACTGGACCCCATGTGGCAGTCACTGTGATTGGGTTGATTGAGTATATTGGATTGGAGTCGATGCATCATTTTCATCTGTATCACCCTTTGAGCATTGTAGATAGAGGCATGATAGCTGTAGATTTCTTTCCAGCTTATCTTTACATTATTTCAGTTTTCATGTTATCTTATGCCTATAGTAGACTTAGTGGGCAACCGTCGGGCTTGGTGGCGGTACCCACTGAGAACTACGTGACGGTGTAGTTCTCACACCCGCTGTGGTGACAGATTTTTTCGAGGTAGCTGTTCTGGCTTCTGTTCGAGCGGAGACAACAGTTCGAGGTGAGGGAGTCGCGAGCTAGTTCCCTACCCGTCCTTGGAGTATAGTGGTGCCATTTTTGGAGCTTTGTAGTACAGTCTGCTGGATTCTAGTAGATAGTTACTTTTGAGAGTTTTATTTTGAGAGACTTATGTATTGTGAGGTTCAGATCTGTACTATTTGGAGTTGTATTATTTTATTTCAATAGTATACTTTTCAGCTCTGATATCTGTATAGCTATAGTATTATCTTTTGCAGGTTAGACACTTCGTCCATACGGGATTTTCCGTATGGGCGGCGGATCTGTTGGCGGGCCCAGGTCGCAGTTTCGACCCTAGTGCGTGACATTTACCCTTCAAAAGTATGGAGAGGTTTAAAAAATATCTTTGTGGCTAACATGCCAACTTTACTCTCCATTTCATTCTCATCACTATCCTCACAAATATTTTTAAGTATATATATATGGAGATCCCCTCAACTACAACTTGTGAAATAGCCTCCTAAATTTAATTATTTTAATTAAAATTTTCTTAAATTTTGTTCCTTTTTTAAAATTGAATGATTTTTTATTAAGTAATTTAGTGATTTTATCCGATCTACTAATAATTCAACCAAGTTCAATAATTTTAGTAACTTTGCAGTATATAAAATTTAAAAGGTATAAGAATAAAATCACAATGTAGAGATATTTCACATGCATGTATTACCCTCAAAAAGTAAAAGCTAAATAAAGTTTCTGTAAAATAAAATAAAAAAGGTTAGTAAAAAAATTAAGGATTTACTTAAAATTAATAGTGAACAAGTTTGGTTTTTAAACAACGAGTGAACAAAAGTTAAGAATAAAATAGTAATTTTATGTTTTGAAGTATAGTAAAAGATATTCTAATGGTAAAAATATTTATAAAAAAAAAAATTATATTTAGAGGGGTATTTATGAAATTTTAAAAATTTAAAGAGTATTCACAATATTTCAAAATTTTTTGAGTGTACAAGTGAAATTAACCCAAAGCATTTTTCTTATAAAATCATCAAACATGTTACGTATGTCACTTCTATTTTTTTACACTTATCTTTTGCTTATCTCTCTTATTATTTATTAATCCCATAGTCACTATCCATAGCATGTAGGATGCATGACATAGACACATCATAAACAAAGTCCCACAACCACTACCTTTTTTTTTCTTTTGCTTTTCTTTTTCTTTTTTTTTGTATGATGTCAAAAACAAGGAGATTGAAAAAAAAACCTCACCATCCTCAAGAAGATGGAGATGGAGATGGAGATGGAGATGGGCATGGAGTTGATTCATGCACCCAAACACATCACCATCACTATCCAACCATCTAGGTATATTTTGCTTTGAAAATAAATTATTCTTAATTATTTTTAATATAAATATAATTTTAGAGATAAATTGAAATAAAATTAATTTTATATTTAGATAAAATTTAAATTATTTTTAAAAATTAAAAATAGTGCTTTGTTAGTTAGATTATGTTTGAATTTGGTTAGATTGTTGTTGAATTCTAATAGTATTAAAATTAATATTTAAATCTGTTGAAAATAAATGGATTAAAATTTAAATATTAATTAAATTTGAATTAATATTCAAATTTAATTCGACTAGGATTTAGATAATTTTTTATTTAAATTATAAATATAGCATATACGCTATTATTTTTTAATGATGGCATTAGTGGTAGTGGTATGACCTAACCGCATCTATATGGTATGGCCAATATGGTCATGATTTTGGTGCACCTAGTACACGGGTGCACAAAAAGAGCTGTTTTCAGAGAAGAGAGATTCAGAAAGATAGTTAGGATTGAAATTACTTTGTGTAGAAGATGAGTATGGTGTAATTTTTTTTTACTTAATTAATTTTATTTCATCCGTATTTTTTTTTTTTTTTTTTCTTTTGTGGTTGTAATATCTTTTGTTGAGAATACGAGATTATGGTAAAAATTAGATTTGACACTTCGGCTGTGGAATCTGAACAATCGATACTGAAGCGAGTATCAGATCAACAACAGTCGGTATCTGAACAAATTGCATATTTACAAAATCTGGTATCAGAACGAGTACGAGATTCCTAACCCATCAGAATTATTTATAATTTTAAAATAATAATATTTTATATAATTAATTAACTTCAAAATAATTAATTAAATAATAATTTAATTTAATAAATGAATTAACTAATTATGAATACGACTGGATAATCAAAAATTTTAATTAATAAATTAATTAATAATGAGTGCTGTTATTAATTAATAAATTAATTAACCCTAAGTAATTAAATAAATTATTAAATTATTAAATTAATTAGTTAATTATTAATAATTAGATAATTAATTAAAAAAATAATTAGATTAGTCAAAATATTAATTATTTAATTAATATAAATATTAGTTATCGTATAAACACACTAAATAAGTAATTTTTAAATTTTTTAATTAGCTAATTAATTATAAATAATAAATAATAAATTAATTATTCAAATAATTAATTAAATATATATATCAGAGTAGTAAATTAAGTAGTTAATTATGTATCTTGTTAATTAGTAAATAAATTAATATATAATATATTAATGAATATTATTTAATTATGAAATTAGTAGAGATATAAGGAAACGACTCGTGGACTTGTTTGGGTGGAACAATAATCCGTTAAGACAGAAACCAGAGTTTAACACACTTATTCTTTTTCTTGTTTTCCAACCAAATAATGTCCTAACATTTGTGTAATGTGTAATGATTTGACTCACTAGCAATAATAATTTATTAGGTCTAAATTATCGACTCAAAATATTTAAGCTTAGTTATTAAACATCACTATAATAAAACTATACTATAGCAACACTTTCAAGTATTCTTAAAAACTAAAAAAAATACTGCTGAAAAAAATACCGACACTTATTATTAGTATCGCTATATGTGCCGTCGCTAGGATGTATAGCGACACATTATTATAATGTGTTCCAAAAATATATTCATATAATCTAATTTTGGATATAAATGGACTATAAATGAGATAATTGTAAAAAAATATCATAAACATGTGTCCCTATAATCTAATTTTATTATAGTGCATGACTTTAATCTTTTATAAATTCGACTATAATATTTTTTCCATCTGATAGGAAATTATTAAATTGTCAGTTTATTACCATGGTCACCTCATGACCTTTGGATTGTTATGGAAGGAGCAAGAAGATTAAAAGAAACTGAATATTGAAAAAATGTTAATTGTATTAGAGCTGTCTGGAATTTTATGCATTAGCGAACACCCATCTAAACTCTCAAAATTTTGGTTTTGCCACTAAAACCTTCGTTTTTTTACAATTAACTATCTCAACTTGTAGCTACCGTCCGTCCCTAGCACAATTGATAAAGAATTTAATAGTTGATATCCAAATTAAGTTTCAAATTTAAAGACTAGTTGCTTTATATTCTAGCTTTATTCATTTTCTTATCTCAACGAAGAAAAACTATCTCAACTCATACTCCATCGGTATAAAAAAATTGTTAGTATTTGATTAGATTTGTAGTTGAATTCTAGTTGGATTAAGATTAATATTTAAATCTATTAGAGATAAATTTATTAAGATTTAAATATTAATTAGAATATAAATCTATTTGGACTTGAATTTGAATAGTTTTTTATGTAAACTATAAATATAGTATAGGAGCTATTTTTTTTTTGTAATGGTGGTATGGTTTAGCCATACCCATATGTAATTATCAAGGTGTCCATAATTTTGGATGCACCTAATCAACATCACTGGAGTACTAGAAGTTACCGATTCTTAGGAGAAATTGACGTCAGAGTACTAGATTACCGATCATCACTAGGAGTGATCACAATTTGATCTCGCTAGGCGTGTTGGACTGGAAGGTTTGTGATTTTTCAGTTTCAGGTAGAGCTATAGGGGTCCAAAAGTGAGATCGGATCGTACAGAGATACAGTCGCTCAAGGTGAAGATTGCTAAGATTTGGTTAGATTTGTAGTTGAATTCTAGTTGGATTAAGATTAATATTTAAATCAGCTGGAGATAAATTTATTAAGATTTAAATATTAATTAGAATATAAATCTATTTAGACTATAATTTAGATTGGTTTTAACGTAAGCTATAAATATAGCATATGCGCTATCTATAAATATAGCATATGCGCTATTATTTTTTGATAGTTGTGGTACGATTTAGCCACACCCATATGTTATGGCCAAGATGTCTATAATTTTAAATGCACCTAGTGCACTAGTGCGTCTAAAGAGAGAAGTTTTCTGGATTTATTGAAGATGAGAGAAGTCGAGAGAAATTCAAGAATAGAGTTCGGATTGAAGCTACTCTGTGTAGAAGATAAGTCAGATGTAATTCTTTTCTTGATTAATGAATTTTGTTTAATCCGCATTTTCTGTTTTGATTTTTTTTTTTTTCTTTTGTGATCATGTCGATTCTAGTTATTCATTGCGGAATCCCAACAATCGGCATCGAAGTGGGTTGCTGATTCACAAAATTTGGTACCGGAGCAAATACCGGATTATCAATAACCACACCCATATGATGTAACGATCCGGGCCACTAGCAATAATAACTTATTGGACCCAAACCACATCCCAAAATACTAAAGCCCAGTTATTATTACTAGTGTGCACTGTCTCCGTTTAAACCTGACGTCCTCGTTAATTAGCCCAATCACATGCATAGCTCAAGATCACCAGGCGATGTGAGACTTGTCTCACTAGCCCTGTCATTTAGATCAGGCTCGGCCGAGACTCGTCACATACTTTCGGCTGAGGATTGGCTCTGGTACCAAATGTAACGATCCGGCCCACTAGCAATAATAACTCGTTTGGCCCAAACCATAGCCAAAAATGTTAAAGTCCAGTTATTATTACTAATGTACATTGCCTCTTATATTTTCAATCACAATTTCATTTTCATCCGATGTGCGACTATTGGGGTGCCACATATGACATGGTGGAGGTGGTGATACGGCTTAGCCACAACCATATGATATGGCCAAAATATCAATGATTTTGGATGCACTTAGTATACAGATACATTCAAAAAGAGAAGTCTTATGAAATTATAGAAGACATAAGGATGAGAGAGATTCAGAAAGAGAGTTCGAATTGAAACTACTTTATGTAGAAAATGAATCGATGTAATTCTTTTCTAAATTATTGAAGCTACTCTATTTAGAAAATGAGTCATATAATATCTTAAAATTCCACTTCTGGGTAAGAAATTTGATCTTTAGTTTTAACTTTTGAAATCAATAATAAAGGATTCGCGCTGCTGATATCTTAAAATTTGACTTTTTGGTAGGAAATTTGATCTTTAGTTTTAATGTTTGAAAGTAATTATGATTGTTGCTGTAAATTTGACCACCAAGAGAAATTTTTGGCATTAAGAAGACTTATTTATATTGCTAGTGTGTATTCCTCAATGCTCCTTGATTATTGGGCTAACATTTATTCCATTTATAAATCTAAGTAGGTTTGCAACAATCAAAAAGTACAAAAAAACAAATTAAATTTTCTTAAAGTTTAGATGACTATAACAAATGAAAATGCTTCATCCACAAACAAAATAAGAACACTTTTTACCAACACAATAGTTGGGCAAGGTGAATGGGCCCATGTCACCTTGAATCACTTATATTTCTCTTGATCAGGTGAATATCAACCATTGAAAATCTTCGTACATAAGAAATATATTTTTTTAAAAAAAGATAACATACTACTTGCTTCGTTTATTTTTGAAATAAACTTAGTTAAAAATGTGAAGCAACTAAGCTTCGAACTTGGATCTCGAATATCAATCACCAAGTCTCTTGCCACTTGCATTAGAGATGGTTGATTGTACATAAGAAATGTTGGTATTTTGTTCTTGTGTAGTGTTGTACATTTGCAAATAGACCAAAGTTGGGACAATTCTAATGCATTTATCCTTTAAAAATAATTAGAAGAATTTTAGAAAGAATAAAGTTATAAAGATTCTGTTCATTAGGGGAAAAAAAAAATCAGATTAATATGAACTTTTGCTCTAACTTAGCCTTGAAAAAAATTAAATTTATAATTTGAACAATTGATTTGTCACAATCAATCATTGAGCTTGACCATCGCATCAAATCATTTAATAACTGTCGCCATAAGAAAATTTTTTATATAAGGTTTCTAAAGTGTCCCTAAGTTTAAAAATTGGATGACATTATGTAATTTGAATAAAATTTAGTTGGTATTTTGTAATTTGGATAAAAGTTCAAAAGGTTTTCAATAATATGTCAAAGTTAATGAGATGGTATGTCATTCTTTTTCACGGCAAATTGACCAACACTTAACATCAGCAGAAGGTGATGGGTTGCAATAAATTAACAATTTAAATGACAAGCTTATATTTTGTAAAATTTATAATTTAGTCATTGACAAAGTTATTTTAGATACAATTTTGTTTCAAAAACTTTGAAAAATTTACTAACAATTAATTTTGTAATTATAATTTGGTCCATAGTTGGCGCCAAAAAAACCTCCCAATTTTTTCCCTAATAATATAAAAGATTGGCTTGCTACAAACACTCACTAATTTTTTTCATTTATTTAAGTTTGATTAAATATGCAAATAACTCAATTCTGCGCATAATTTGATTTGATTCAAAAAACCCTTAAATACTAAAATAGTTGATTTAGTAACTACTTTTAGGGATTACTTAAGTTTTTACTAGCAATTTTTTTTTTGGATAAAATCGAATTGGAATTAAACTAGGAACATATCCAAATCGATTTTAAGTTTGTAGGGTCAAGTTTTAGCTACAAACATTTAATAAAATTTTCTAATTTTAACTAACATTCAAAAGTTAGAAAATAAATGTGAGATAATGGACATCTGCAAATGGCAAAGTTGCAGTATGGTGGGTCGGTTAGCACGTTGGAGGAGTACTGGGCGGAGTCGGGACCGTTTTAGCGTAAATCGGCGTGAAAAACAGAGCACGAAGGAGTTTTAGAGAGTTTTTTCGGGTTTCGGGCGCCGATCCGGGCGCCCGGATCTGAATTGTAGCCGCTCGAATGGGGGAGAGAGAGGCGCGGTGGGAGGCGGGTGTCGCGAGGCGGCTACTTGTCCGAGGCAACCAGCCATGTGGCGGCAGCAGCGCGGGTGACGCACGAGCGATGTGGGGCGACTGGGCTGGCGGCCTTGTGGCATCTCTCCGTCACGCCCCAAGTTTTGAAAACCAGTATTTTTTTTTTTATCAGAGTTTAAAACCTTTTAAAAATTAGGATGTGAACAGACCGCCACACGCATAGAAAATTTTCTATACACACGGACAGAGTCTCCCCTATACATGCACGGCTAGACAAGTACATTTATACAATCAGAGGAGAGACAAACATTTAAATTAAACATAAACACAAATCCTCTACAACTAACCACATCTATAATCCATAATCACAATCCACGCAACATAAGTAATCCAAATATACTCATAAACATAACATGCAAAACCATAATCCAAAAAGTACTAAAACTGTAAAATATCTAAGGTATTGCCAGACGAGGCTGGCGATACGGGACGACTCTAACGTGTCCGCTCTCCTGATCGTCCCAAGATCCCAGCACCTATCTGATCGTAAAAAATGATCACCAAAAGATGTGAGATACAATATAAATGTATCCCAGTGGCTACGACGGGCCGAAAAATAGCAAGTCGTACCTACTGGTATACCATAATAAGCGGTTAGTAAGAACTGGAATATCTCAAGCTGAATAACAAATACTGAAACTGAGCATGCTGAACAATAAGATACAAGTACTGAACTGGGTAATAAGATAATGCATCAAAGCTGTAAACAATATAGATACCCAATCATCTACCACTGTTGGTCACAAGGACCTCAGGCTAATGCCACACTGATACACCAATACTCTGTCATAACCCTGCTCACGGATCGATGTGACCTCTCTACCGATAAAGAACACCTCAGCGGGTAGCTAATCCGCGGGTGTGCGTGACTGAAGCTGGCTCTATGGCGATCATAATGCTGATGCTCATCTCACGGTCTAAAGACTAAACAATCGGTGAAAAGCCGGGAAAATCCCCACCGGGATACAAATACTAAGATACAATCAATGCCATGTAACTAAAACTGAAACTCCTATTCTAAACATGCGGTGAAGAATAGAAAATACATAGATATAACTGAGCTAGTGACCCAGCAAGCAGGGCATATGTCCAACTGTATAAAGAGATATACTAAATGCTGAAATACAACAGTATAAATGCTAGAAAGGAAAGCATATGGAAAGGCTCAATTGTAGGACCAAGGCTGACATCAAACACAAGGGTCCGGCCTACTATGGTATCCGCTGGCAAGATCCATGACTCGATCTGTACAAGGCAAGACCAACAACACTCCTCTACATGCAGAGTATGCTCCGGAATCTGTACCTCTAATGCACGTGGCAACCGACCTAACTCTAGTCCATGGGATAATGCGAATGCTCTACTGATAAAAGAATGTGATGCACCGGTATCAAATAAAGTGCGAGCTCTACTACCAAAAAGTAAAATGATACCTGCCACCACGTGGTCGGCTGCCAGGGAGTCCTCAACATGGGCGGCATAGACCCGCCCGCTCTGTGCCGGTGGTCGGTAGTCTGCTGGGTGGGAGGAAGGAGCCCTGCTCGCTGGAGCATAGGGCCTCTGCTGGGGCGCCGAAGGAACAGATGCCGAGGAAGGAGCCGTCGATGACGCATAGGGGCAAGAAGCTCGAATGTGGCCAGACTGTCCGCACCGGTAACAACGGCCAAACCTCTGGTCACAAGTATCAGAAGTATGCTGTCCCCGGCAGAAAATGCACCTGACTGTAGTCGGGGGCTGCCTCGCCTGCTGCTGCTGCTGCCTCTGCCGCTGTGGCCCCTGCTGCCGCGACTGCGGCCTCTGCTGCTGTGAATGCTGCTGCTGTCGTGAGTGCTGCTGCTGCTGATGCTGCGGGGGCCTCTGGGATCCACCAGGCCCTCGCCGCTCCGAACGCCCGCGGCCTGAAAACTGAGGCGGCGGGGGTCGGGGCGGCCTCCAAGAACTGGCCTGTCCCCCATCATCCTGCGCTGGTCGCTTCCTGTCAGAACCCTGAGCGACCAGGCCTCCACGTCTGGCGACGACGTGGTCTCCTCTCTCGACCCACTGTGCATGCTCTGCTGCCTCCTCCAAGGTCTGTAGTCTCTGCGCATGCACTAAGGTATAGATCTCCGGGCGCAGGCCCGTCTCGAAGAGCTCCACCTGATGTGGTCCGTCCCTAGCGACGTAGGGTACGCAGTTGAGCAGCCGCGTAAACTCCTGGAAGTAGTCCCATGCCGACCGGTCGCCTTGCTGGAGATTCTTCAGATCATCCTCCAGCTTCTTCTTCACGCTCGTAGAAAAATACGAATCCAGAATTATCCTCTTGAACTCTGCCCAAGGTAGCTGTCGAGTGATCTGAAACTCCAGGGGCTCCACCCGACGCCACCACGCATCCGCATCCCCGTCCAAGCAATGCACAGCCATGTGTACCCGGTACTTCTGGTCGATGAAGAAGTCTCGGAAAAACTTCTCCATTGCTGAAAGCCAAATCCCAACCTCCCAAGGCTGAGTGCTCCACCCAGAAAACCTGGGCGGTCCCCGCTGACAGAACTGGGTGAGTTTATCAGCGAACTCCTGCTCCTCCGCGGGGGTCAAAGGTCGGATCGCTCCCGGAGCCCCGCTGCTCGAAGATGGTGCCGCAGGCACCAGCGGTATAGTCGGTGGTACAACAGGTGGTACGGGGGCCTCAGCAGTAGTAGGGGGAGGGGCCCCAACCTGAGCAAGCAGCTGCTCGATCCTCTGCTCCTGCCGGCGGTGACCCTCCGCCAGCTGGGCCACCATGGCCCTCAACTCGCCAATCTCTGAAGGTCCGGACTGCTCCGGCCCCTCCGGGGGTGTAGGGGTACCCCGGGTAGGAATCCGCCGCCTGGGAGGCATCCTGTCACACAAGGAACCACAGATCAGTAACGAAACCACACTCGACCCAATCTAGCGAAAGTCAAAGGCATCCTCCTATTTCTGTAACCTTATGTTGTCTGCAG
>CM054947.1:4398966-4438780 GCA_029168755.2 Tillandsia fasciculata | reverse complement strand
GGGAAAAAAAAAATCAGATTAATATGAACTTTTGCTCTAACTTAGCCTTGAAAAAAATTAAATTTATAATTGAACAATTGATTTGTCACAATCAATCATTGAGCTTGACCATCGCATCAAAGCATTTAATAACTGTCGCCATAAGAAAATTTTTTATATAAGGTTTCTAAAGTGTCCCTAAGTTTAAAACATGGATGACATTATGTAATTTGAATAAAATTTAGTTGGTATTTTGTAATTTGGATAAAAGTTCAAAAGGTTTTCAATAATATGTCAAAGTTAATGAGATGGTATGTCATTCTTTTTCACGGCAAATTGACCAACACTTAACATCAGCAGAAGGTGATGGGTTGCAATAAATTAACAATTTAAATGACAAGCTTATATTTTGTAAAATTTATAATTTATCATTGACAAAGTTATTTTAGATACAATTTGTTTCAAAAACTTTGAAAAATTTACTAACAATTAATTTTGTAATTATAATTTGGTCCATAGTTGGCGCCAAAAAACCTCCCAATTTTTTCCCTAATAATATAAAAGATTGGCTTGCTACAAACACTCACTAATTTTTTTCATTTATTTAAGTTTGATTAAATATGCAAATAACTCAATTCTGCGCATAATTTGATTTGATTCAAAAAACCCTTAAATACTAAAATAGTTGATTTAGTAACTACTTTTAGGGATTACTTAAGTTTTTACTAGCAATTTTTTTTTTGGATAAAATCGAATTGGAATTAAACTAGGAACATATCCAAATCGATTTTAAGTTTGTAGGGTCAAGTTTTAGCTACAAACATTTAATAAAATTTTCTAATTTTAACTAACATTCAAAAGTTAGAAAATAAATGTGAGATAATGGACATCTGCAAATGGCAAGTTGCAGTATGGTGGGTCGGTTAGCACGTTGGAGGAGTACTGGGCGGAGTCGGGACCGTTTTAGCGTAAATCGGCGTGAAAAACAGAGCACGAAGGAGTTTTAGAGAGTTTTTTCGGGTTTCGGGCGCCGATCCGGGCGCCCGGATCTGAATTGTAGCCGCTCGAATGGGGGAGAGAGAGGCGCGGTGGGGGAGGGTGTCGCGAGGCGGCTACTTGTCCGAGGCAACCAGCCATGTGGCGGCAGCAGCGCGGGTGACGCACGAGCGATGTGGGGCGACTGGGCTGGCGGCCTTGTGGCATCTCTCCGTCACGCCCCAAGTTTTGAAAACCAGTATTTTTTTTTTTATCAGAGTTTAAAACCTTTTAAAAATTAGGATGTGAACAGACCGCCACACGCATAGAAAATTTTCTATACACACGGACAGAGTCTCCCCTATACATGCACGGCTAGACAAGTACATTTATACAATCAGAGGAGAGACAAACATTTAAATTAAACATAAACACACCTCTACAACTAACCACATCTATAATCCATAATCACAATCCACGCAACATAAGTAATCCAAATATACTCATAAACATAACATGCAAAACCATAATCCAAAAGGTACTAAAACTGTAAAATATCTAAGGTATTGCCAGACGAGGCTGGCGATACGGGACGACTCTAACGTGTCCGCTCTCCTGATCGTCCCAAGATCCCAGCACCTATCTGATCGTAAAAAATGATCACCAAAAGATGTGAGATACAATATAAATGTATCCCAGTGGCTACGACGGGCCGAAAAATAGCAAGTCGTACCTACTGGTATACCATAATAAGCGGTTAGTAAGAACTGGAATATCTCAGCTGAATAACAAATACTGAAACTGAGCATGCTGAACAATAAGATACAAGTACTGAACTGGGTAATAAGATAATGCATCAAAGCTGTAAACAATATAGATACCCAATCATCTACCACTGTTGGTCACAAGGACCTCAGGCTAATGCCACACTGATACACCAATACTCTGTCATAACCCTGCTCACGGATCGATGTGACCTCTCTACCGATAAAGAACACCTCAGCGGGTAGCTAATCCGCGGTGTGCGTGACTGAAGCTGGCTCTATGGCGATCATAATGCTGATGCTCATCTCACGGTCTAAAGACTAAACAATCGGTGAAAAGCCGGAAAATCCCCACCGGATACAAATACTAAGATACAATCAATGCCATGTAACTAAAACTGAAACTCCTATTCTAAACATGCGGTGAAGAATAGAAAATACATAGATATAACTGAGCTAGTGACCCAGCAAGCAGGGCATATGTCCAACTGTATAAAGAGATATACTAAATGCTGAAATACAACAGTATAAATGCTAGAAAGGAAAGCATATGGAAAGGCTCAATGTAGGACCAAGGCTGACATCAAACACAAGGGTCCGGCCTACTATGGTATCCGCTGGCAAGATCCATGACTCGATCTGTACAAGGCAAGACCAACAACACTCCTCTACATGCAGAGTATGCTCCGGAATCTGTACCTCTAATGCACGTGGCAACCGACCTAACTCTAGTCCATGGGATAATGCGAATGCTCTACTGATAAAAGAATGTGATGCACCGGTATCAAATAAAGTGCGAGCTCTACTACCAAAAAGTAAAATGATACCTGCCACCACGTGGTCGGCTGCCAGGGAGTCCTCAACATGGGCGGCATAGACCCGCCCGCTCTGTGCCGGTGGTCGGTAGTCTGCTGGGTGGGAGGAAGGAGCCCTGCTCGCTGGAGCATAGGGCCTCTGCTGGGGCGCCGAAGGAACAGATGCCGAGGAAGGAGCCGTCGATGACGCATAGGGGCAAGAAGCTCGAATGTGGCCAGACTGTCCGCACCGGTAACAACGGCCAAACCTCTGGTCACAAGTATCAGAAGTATGCTGTCCCCGGCAGAAAATGCACCTGACTGTAGTCGGGGCGCTGCCTCGCCTGCTGCTGCTGCTGCCTCTGCCGCTGTGGCCCCTGCTGCCGCGACTGCGGCCTCTGCTGCTGTGAATGCTGCTGCTGTCGTGAGTGCTGCTGCTGCTGATGCTGCGGGGGCCTCTGGGATCCACCAGGCCCTCGCCGCTCCGAACGCCCGCGGCCTGAAAACTGAGGCGGCGGGGTCGGGGCGGCCTCCAAGAACTGGCCTGTCCCCCATCATCCTGCGCTGGTCGCTTCCTGTCAGAACCTGAGCGACCAGGCCTCCACGTCTGGCGACGACATGGTCTCCTCTCTCGACCCACTGTGCATGCTCTGCTGCCTCCTCCAAGGTCTGTAGTCTCTGCGCATGCACTAAGGTATAGATCTCCGGGCGCAGGCCCGTCTCGAAGAGCTCCACCTGATGTGGTCCGTCCCTAGCGACGTAGGGTACGCAGTTGAGCAGCCGCGTAAACTCCTGAAGTAGTCCCATGCCGACCGGTCGCCTTACTGGAGATTCTTCAGATCATCCTCCAGCTTCTTCTTCACGCTCGTAGAAAAATACGAATCCAGAATTATCCTCTTGAACTCTGCCCAAGGTAGCTGTCGAGTGATCTGAAACTCCAGGGGCTCCACCCGACGCCACCACGCATCCGCATCCCCGTCCAAGCAATGCACAGCCATGTGTACCCGGTACTTCTGGTCGATGAAGAAGTCTCGGAACAACTTCTCCATTGCTGAAAGCCAAATCCCGACCTCCCAAGGCTGAGTGCTCCACCCAGAAAACCTGGGCGGTCCCCGCTGACAGAACTGGGTGAGTTTATCAGCGAACTCCTGCTCCTCCGCGGGGTCAAAGGTCGATCGCTCCCGAGCCCCGCTGCTCGAAGATGGTGCCGCAGGCACCAGCGGTATAGTCGGTGGTACAACAGGTGGTACGGGGCCTCAGCAGTAGTAGGGGGAGGGGCCCCAACCTGAGCAAGCAGCTGCTCGATCCTCTGCTCCTGCCGGCGGTGACCCTCCGCCAGCTGGGCCACCATGGCCCTCAACTCGCCAATCTCTGAAGGTCCGGACTGCTCCGGCCCCTCCGGGGGTGTAGGGGTACCCCGGGTAGGAATCCGCCGCCTGGGAGGCATCCTGTCACACAAGGAACCACATATCAGTAACGAAACCACACTCGACCCAATCTAGCGAAAGTCAAAGGCATCCTCCTATTTCTGTAACCTTATGTTGTCTGCAGCCAACATAATAGTTCACCAGAAATAGGACATGCCAATCCCTCTTCACTCACTGGAAGAGTCAAATAAACACATGACCAAATTGCCGACTTTCGCATAATGTCGCGTCACTCACGCCTTGCCTTCCTAGGGTCTGCCAAAAGCCTAGGGTTTCCTGAGTCCCAACTGACCTATCCCTAAGCTCTGATACCAACTTAATCTGTCACGCCCCGAGTGTAAACCAGAACCCGGGCTCGTCTACAGATCCGCCATGTGCACGGAATTTTCCGTGTACACGAAGCGCTGGTAACCTGCTCAGATATAGATGATATAATAAAGAGCATAAACAGAGCTAAACTATAACTAATACATCTCAGATAAAGCTGAAAAGTAAAAGTGCAGAAGTAAACTCTCAATAATACAAATATCTCTCCCAGCTCACTAATCAAATACAACCAGCTGGCCGAAGCCAGACCCAAAAGAAAAGAAAAGTAGAGTATCTGAGAGTATCGGGGTACATCAAGTAGCTAACAGGTGCCTGGGTAGACCGCTATCTAATCCGCGATCCTCTTACCTCGGTCCGCTGAGGAGGGTCCCGCAACTCCCGCAGACGACTCTGCAAAACAAAGGGGAAGAGAAAAAGAAAACAGTGGGGAGTGAGAACTACTATAGAACAGTAGCCTCCCCCTAGTGGGTAAACCTCAAACTCAGACATGCCTACTAGGACTATAAGAGGCGGAAAATAAAACAAAGGTGGTAAGCTGTAAATATGATTACTGATGATGTATGAAACTACCACTATATGCCTCTAAAGTGCCCAGCTAAAAGTATAGCCAACCGTATGCATCAGAATATAAATGCCTGCCTGTCTAGACCCAATCGATACACCAGTAAGCACTGGTACTGCCTGCTCTGCCTGCCAAATCGGGTATGCCAGCCTACGCATAACACCGATAGGGGATGAGAGTCTCAAGGACTCGAGGTCTGTAAACCGCACACTCCGGAGTGGCACTCGAGGGGAGCGACCCACACGAGCATAGTGCCTCAGTAATAAGTATCAAGTCAGCAGGACTGGATCATGACCCTGATCTAAGTGGAAAACCCGTCCACTAAAAGAAGCCCAAATCCTCTCCCCCAATCTGATGCAATAACCACTGTCCGGTCAACCGCCCAAAATTCGCGGTTGCCGCAATGCCCTGCCCTCACAGCCTGCCTGTCCCAAAACCTACAAATGTCTGACTACACTATCCCAGCCCTTGCTCGAACCCGAGCGCACTATCCCCTAAATCTAGATAACCAGAGGAAGGAAAATAAAAGCATGGTTTCTCCTAAGTCAGTTCCAGCATGATAGTGTAGCAGTAAATAGTGGCCTATCTAGATGTCCATACAAGCATGTAAAGTCCTTTATTAAAACACGACTCAAGTATTCTAATTCTCACAAAATAGAGGTATGCCGTTTAAATAAACTTCCATTTTACTAAGTTGCCCCAAGTCGGTTTGTGTGTATGTATAAGAGGTCCCAACATGTATATGCAACATAATCCATTTTTAGCAAAACTCTTCCCGTGGTTTTAGGTGACTTATCATTTACAAGAATTAACTGTTAATTAATACTTAGTCCTCTTGAAGATGCAAGCCCTAGCTACAAGTCCAACTCTCAATTAGCATGCCATAATCATTTCGCCGGTTCATTTAGCAATGTAACATAGTAGCAACTCAAATAGGCCTTGTCACGTCCCGAGTCCGCCAATTTGTACGGTTCGGGCACGCCAACAGACCCGCCAATCGGGTAAGACCTTTTTCTACCCGAAAGGAACGGTAACATCCATAATAACACAACAAGTGTATGCGGAAGCTCAATATCAGAGTACTAAAAATCACTACAAATTTAAATTTTCATTCAATAAACAACCAGTTTAAGCGGAAATGAAAGCATACAAGAGTGAACCAAATATTAAAACTTATTACACTTTACAATTCTGAACTTGCAAATAAATTATTACATTTCCTTTACATAATTCCTCACCATACAAGGTTCACTCAAGAAATATATAGAAAGGGATACCTCTGCTAGACCATCTAGGTCACTATGCTGCTGGGCCCTTGCCCCTGTCGTATGCCTCGCTGTCGTCTGCATCGGATCTGTCTCGACCGCTGCATCCATTCCCGAACCTGTGGGGGGGAGTCACCCAAGGGGTGTGAGAACTTACGAGCGAGTTCCCAGTGGGTTCAACCACCGAGAGAAAGTGTCCTACACCACTTGGTCCAATGGAAGCAATAATAATAGTGTGCTAGGAAACTAAAATCCTCAACATCAATATGTAGCTATGCAATAATATATCACTACACTATCTGTGTACAACCATCGACCCAGCACTACTCTGTCTAGCCACACTAGGCTGCTAAGCACCAACTCGGCCACTATACCGCTGTATACTGGGTTCAACTAACCCGGCCACCCTGGCCACTCTATTTTTCTTTATTCTTTAGATTCTGGTGCTTTAGTTCAAGTTAACCCTTGGAAATTCTTATCCAACGGGTCCGAGCCCGGTAGTCTTGCTACCATAAGATAAGATTTCTAAGGTTGCCGATAACACTCGCAAGTGTTACCCCGTCCTGCCGGGGGGACTTGTCATACGGGACACTGCCCGATAGGGTCACTGCCCAACTCTGACAAGAGTACTCTATCTACCAGTCATACGGGTCGCTGCCCGGGAGAGGACCCCTGTCCAACTCCTGACCGTTGTACGTTCGCCCCCGGAGGTACGCCCGTTTTATCTTTAATTTTTCTTTCTTTTCTTTTCTTTTTCTTTCTCTTTTATTTTAGTTCTTAGCCTCTTTGCTTTTGAACACTTGCTTTCCTTTCTTATTCGAGCTTATAGCTTCCATTTTGCCACTGGCAATTTACTTTCTCTTTTTTTCGAGCATTTAGCTCATTGCTTTCACTTTTAGCCCTTCGAAAGTACCTCGTCCGACGGGTCACTGCCCAGGGAGTCCTGCTCCACTTGACGAGTGTCAAATTCGAAGGCGTCATTAATATCCTCTTTATTCTCTTTATCTT
Organism: Tillandsia fasciculata; assembly: GCA_029168755.2. Lineage (NCBI taxonomy): Eukaryota > Viridiplantae > Streptophyta > Magnoliopsida > Poales > Bromeliaceae > Tillandsia > Tillandsia fasciculata. Next base: position 4,431,679 of record CM054947.1, on the reverse strand, counting down.
AAGCAATTTGCTGTCTTGCTTATTAACCAATTTTAGCTCTATCTTGAGCAATTTGATTGTCTTGCTATTAATCACTTTTTCATCTCTTACCCAGGGTCTTGCCACACGGGTAGCTAGAGAGTCACGTGGACTCTTAAACATTTCTCTTTTATCTCTTTAACTCAAATTGAAGTTAAAGTTATTATCCATTTGCCCAGACACCCTATGACCTTCTAGGGTTATATTTTGATCAGCTTATTAACCTTGGGATCTTATCCCACTTTCCTGATTCCTCATTGAATCCTAGAGTTAACTTAGCTCTATTTTCCTGTTCCACTATTAACTTAGAGTCACACGGACTCTAATTCCATGTTCCGCTGTTATTTTAGAATTACATTGACTCTGCTTTTCTGTTTTCCCTTTCATATCTCCACACTTGATCCACCCTTTCCATCCTCCTGATTCCTTACTGAATCCTAGAGTCAACTTGACTCTATTTTTCCTGTCTGTGAGTTTAAACTCTTCTAGCTCAACTTAGGTTCCCTTTACCTAAGTCCCATGTCATACCTGTCCTAGAGTTCCATGACTCTATGCTGACCTCTAGTTCACCTTAGGTTTCCTTTACCTAATTTCCATGTCATACTCATCCTAGAGTTCCTTGACTCTATGTTGAACACTAGTTCTCCTTAGGTTCTCTTTACCTAAGTTCCGTGTCATATACACCCTAGAGTTTTCTGACTCTATGTTGATCACTCTATCCAGTGTCCTTAGGTTATCACCTAAGACCATGCCACTCATCCTTCCTAGGATAACTCCTAAGTTGATGTCACTCGTCAAACCCCTAAACTAGGTTTCTCCTAGTCTTACTACCAATCAAACCCCTACACTAGGTTTTCTCCTAGTCTACTACCAATCAAACCCCTACACTAGGTTTCTCCTAGTCTTACTACCAACAAGTTCTGTTCACTTATATCACATGATTTCTAGGGTTGTACCCTAACATGATCACAGTCATCAAGAAATTACTCATTTCTACGCATGCAATTATTTTCATATCCATCATAAAAATAATATTTATCCTCTAAGTCCTTTTTGCACATGAAAATGAATTATCTCCTTTTGGCAACTGACAGTTGCATTTATCATCTGTGTCCATCTACACATACAAATTTATCCTCTATTGTGGATAAATCATAAATATCACTTTTCCTCTAAATTTCTCTACACATGCACATATATCATCTGTTATTGGCAACCAACAGTTGCTCTTTTCATCTGTGTTCCTCTAAACATGCAATCTTATCCATAATTACCTAACGCCTCTAACAAGCTACTATCATGCTTCTAAATCGAAAAGCAAAGGAGCAAGGGAAGAGGTCACCCAATTTCGGCAGAATCCCCCACCTTGTAGTGTACCCAATTGCTTGTAGACACTTGCAATTGGTCTCCGCGCGATTCCACTTGTCTCCTCGAGCTTGTACGCAAAACGATGCACTTCTCTCGAGTCTGCACGCAAAACGGTGCACGTCCACCAAACCTGCACGCAAAACGATGCATGTCACTAAAAACCCGCATGCAAAACGGTGCACGTCATTTTAATCTGCACGCAAAACGGTGCGCGTTAAATCAACCGGCACGCAAAACGGTGCACATACCTCGAATCTGCACACAAAATGGTGCACGGTCTACTGTAGGGTTGCACGTAAAACGGTGCACGTCTTTTCCAACCCTGCACGAGAAACGATGCATAATACTAGGATCGGCACGCAAAACGGTGCGCGACAACACGATCGGCACGCAAAACGGTGCACGTACCTCAAATCTGCACGCAAAACGGTGCACATCTTTTCTAACCCTGCACGAGAAACAATGCATAATATTAGGATCGGCACGCAAAACGGTGCGCGAAAACACGATCGGCACGCAAAACGGTGCGCGACAACACGATCGGCACGTAAAACGGTGCACGTACCTCAAATCTGCACGCAAAACGGTGCACGTCTTTTCTAGCCCTGCACGAGAAACAATGCATAATATTAGGATCGGCACGCAAAACGGTGCGCGACAACACGATCGGCACGCAAAACGGTGCACGTACCTCAAATCTGCACGCAAAACGGTGCACGCCTCACTGTCGGGTTGCACGCAAAACGGTGCACGTTTTTTCTTGTCCTGCACGCAAATCGATGCAAAATATTAGACTTGCACGTAAAACAGTGCGCGATAAAACGATCTGCACGCAAAACGGTGCACGCTTAACTGTAAAGTTGCACGCAGAACGGTGCATATTTTTTTTTGTCCTGCACGCAAATCGATGCAAAATATTAGACTTGCACGTAAAACGGTGCGCGATAAAATGATCTGCACGCAAAACGGTGCACGCTTAACTGTAAAGTTGCGCGCAAAACGGTGCATATTTTTCTATCCCTGCATGAAAAATGATGTATAATATTACAAACTGCACGCAAAACGGTACGCGATAAAACGATCTGCACGCAAAACGGTGCACGTTTAATTGTAAAGTTGCACGCAAAACGGTGCATATTTTTTTTCCTATCCCTGCACGAAAAATGATGTATAATATTAGAAACTGCACGCAAAACGATGCGCGACAGCACAAATTGCGCGCAAAACGGAGCACGTACCTCGGGTTGGCACGGAAAACGGTGCACTTTCCTTTTTCAACGTTGCACGCAAAACGGTGTATGTTTTCCGAGTTTGCGTTCAAAACTGCGCATTTTTTTGAATCCGCACACAAAACGGTGCATTTCTTCCACAACTGGCACGCAAAACGAGGCGCGCCAAAACTGCCCCGGCAGTCCGCGCAGCAAAACGGCACAGTATAACTTGATTTCTAACACGCAATACGGTAATGGAGTCAAATCTAAACCCAAAGAAGGCATAAAAATTATGCCAAAAATACCGTAAAAATAACGTTACCTCGTACAGTCGCGCTGTCCATCGGCTTTTTAGAACGCCTCGCGCGCTCCACGAGGTTCACGGCGCGCTCGCTTGCCCCACAAAATTCCTTTTTTTTTTTCTTTTCTTCTCTCTCTATCTCTCTCTCTCTCCCTCACTCGAAGCTCGGAGAAAAATGGAGAAGGAGAAATTTGTACACGTTTCGGAGGAGGAAGAAAAGAAGAAGAAGAAAAGGACATAGAAGGTTCATTGGACCCGGTCCGTGGCACCCACCAAGAGGGAACCGCCGTGTGCCGGTCCACCCCACAGGTGGGCGCGCACCAGGCGCGCGCGCCCACTGCCCGCGCAGGAAGGCGCAGCCCCAGCTGCGTGCCTTGCGCAGCAAGGCACTCCTCGAGCCGCGTGCTGTCGCCGTTTCGAAAATCCGTTTTCGTCCCGTTTTCTATCCATTCTTCGTCCGTTTCCGTCCAAATTTGACAGGCGGCTTCGTTTTAGCTTAATTTATCACAAAAAATTTTAAATTTTCAGTTTGGGCCATTTCTGGGTCACCAAAAGCCTCGCTGTATCTAAAATCATTGGCGGACCCCGTTCTCACAATCCAGGTATCCGATCAACCCGAAATTTTTACTGGGACCTTAAAACATAATTACACAGCTCCCGTAATTTTCTCAGAATTTTTCGACACTGTTGGCGGAGCCCGTTCCCACTATCCGGCCTCCGATTAACGCGAAACTTTTTCTGTGGCCTTAAAACATATTTACGGGGCTCCCGTAATTTTCTGAAAATTTTCTGACACTGTGAATTTTTCACTAAAAATCTGGGCCCCCTTTCTCAAATAAAATTCCAGAACTCTCATTTTAATCCCGGTTTGGTCCCAACTCGCTTCCACATATTCTTTACTCCCCTAACTTTCATAACAATAGTATTTCATACCACCTTTATTTACATTTATTTATGTGCCGAAAATCCGGTACTTTACATTCTACCCCCCTTAAAATAAGTTTCGTCCTCGAAACTTGAATCACATCTCGACTCCTACTTGATCGAGAGGGAGGAATCTTGCCCTCACTACTGGGCTCACTGTATGTCGTTACTGGGCCTCAAATTGTCCGCTCGCCGAACCATACGAGCAACTCATCCATGAATCCCTATCTCAACCCAGGGACAAACTCAAACCCGTTGTCTGGCCACTTTCACCAGATAGGTGAAAGACACAGTTGAGCACTTGTTCTCTCAATTGCCACGAATGACCCAGTTTTTACTTGCGAAATTTTTACTTTAATTCAGCCATCATTCTTTTCACAACGAGGTTGCATCTGCAACTAATTACATTTACCGCATTTTCTTTCCGATCGCTCAGCTGCCTAAGGTGGAGGGCAAGGCCAATCCACGAGTTCCCAGCTATCACACACGCTACTAGTGCTCTAAGTCCACGGGTTATCAGCTAACCCGATATCTCGGACTACTAATAAGTCCACAGACCGCGGTCCAATAGGGGCCTATAGCCCATAACTAGTCCGATACTGTACAATGGCTCTCACTAGTCCACAGACCCAATCGTCATACGGGTAAATCCTCACTTAGGATTACTATCCCAACACTCCCACTAGGAGCTACAGTACCTCGATCATCATTAGCCCTACGGCCTGGTCATATCACACTCTCAGTGTACTAACAGCCTCAAGGCTCACACGTGGCATTCCACGTCCCCGGGTCATCGCTCGGACTACCGTCCCGACCAAATCTCTATCATGCCCCGCCACCAGGTCTCGGGCCGCTGTCTCTCACAGCTGACTGCGCCTGCCCACTGGGCTACAGGCCACAATCCACAAACATGGTCCAGGCACGGATCGTCCTAACGCGAACCCGCAAATCGTCGCCACGCGACCACTATGCTCCACTGAGCGAAAACTAACTAACTAGTCGTCAATCCACAATCCGAACTCTGTATCGACTCTGGCCACACAGGGCAAAGGCTAACGTGTCACCTAATCAGCTCTCTCTGGCTAAACGATACTCGTGCTCCATGAGCACCCAAACAGTTGGGCGTCCTTTGCCCCCATGCTAACTCGTAAAAATCCAGTGTCAAGCAACTTGCTTAAACACGCGTATGACTCCTGTACACCTCTCCCAACAGGGTTGAGGCACCACAAATAACTGTTCACCAACTCTGGTGACTAACACGCGAATCCTACGGTGGCAATCCTTGCCGTTACACCGATCCATCCAATCGGCGCCACAAAACTCCCGCTCAGTTGCGAGGTTTTCGAATCTCGAAACCTGTCCCGTGTCTTACCAACCCTATAATGAGGCAATTTAGCCACAATTATAGGCCACACGGTCACTACCGTTATCAGGGCGAACTCACGCCGCCAGGCTCGTAAATTTTTCTTGCCCTAACCCTTAGGACATACTTACTTGGTTCTCGCAACATAGCGATCACCATTTTCTTCGTGAATCGGTCTCTCACTGGACCTCGCTGACCACACTTTGCCCGCAAACTAGCTGACACAAGCTTATAACACCCCCTGCTGAAGGTGCGGGGTGCACTGACAAAAGCTCGGTGGCCACTGCCACACTCTCTACTGTTGCCCCTACATGCGGCGACGCCGTATACTCCTACATTGTTTGTGCAGCCTCAACTTGCTGCGCTATCACCACTGGAGCCTATCTATCTGCTCCAGCTGTCATGCTGACGCTACTCTCAGGCGTCGAAACCTGTCTTCCTGTCGGCGGAAAATTTCCGCCGACGGCAAGAAGTCTGACCTACTGTTGGACCACTCCAACAAGTGCGGTCACCTGCTATCGCAACTCGTATACCACGTTTGACCCCGAGCCCTCTCGTGACTCGAGTCAAAATAGGTGCGTTTCCCCATGTGGTGTCATCGCTACTATGCACACCACAACGAAACAACCAGCCCAAACTTAGCCATTTGAGCAACACGCGGTCTATATACCGACAAAAAGGCTCGTCGACCCAATCATGCGAAAGTATAAGAGGGTACTCATTTTCATCTCCAACATTACGTTGTCGGCCGCCAACGTAATATCCGAAGAATGAAAGCTCGTTGCCCTCGATCAGTCCCAACATCCTTTTTGGGAACAACAAAACCCAATCAAGTACTTTCGCCACCGCCCACGCACTCTCTCGTGCTAATCCCTAGGGTCTCCCTAAGGTTGCTAACCACCTAGGACTATTCCTAGGCTCTGATACCACTCTAATCTGTCACGCCCCGAGTCCGCCAATTTGTACGGTTCGGGCACGCCAACAGACCCGCCAATCGGGTAAAACCTTTTTCTACCCGAAAGGAACGGTAACATCCATAATAACACAACAAGTGTATGCGGAAGCTCAATATCAGAGTACTAAAAATCACTACAAATTTAAACTTTCATTCAATAAACAACCAGTTTAAGCGGAAATGAAAGCATACAAGAGTGAACCAAATATTAAAACTTATTACACTTTACAATTCTGAACTTGCAAATAAATTATTACATTTCCTTTACATAATTCCTCACCATACAAGGTTCACTCAAGAAATATATAGAAAGGGATACCTCTGCTAGACCCTCTAGGTCACTATGCTGCTGGGCCCTTGCCCCTGTCGTATGCCTCGCTGTCGTCTGCATCGGATCTGTCTCGACCGCTGCATCCATTCCCGAACCTGTGGGGGGGAGTCACCCAAGGGGTGTGAGAACTTACGAGCGAGTTCCCAGTGGGTTCAACCACCGAGAGAAAGTGTCCTACACCACTTGGTCCAATGGAAGCAATAATAATAGTGTGCTAGGAAACTAAAATCCTCAACATCAATATGCAGCTATGCAATAATATATCACTACACTATCTGTGTACAACCATCGACCCAGCACTACTCTGTCTAGCCACACTAGGCTGCTAAGCACCAACTCGGCCACTATGCCGCTGTATACTGGGTTCAACTAACCCGGCCACCCTGGCCACTCTATTTTTCTTTATTCTTTAGATTCTGGTGCTTTAGTTCAAGTTAACCCTTGGAAATTCTTATCCAACGGGCCCGAGCCCGGTAGTCTTGCTACCATAAGATAAGATTTCTAAGGTTGCCGATAACACTCGCAAGTGTTACCCCGTCCTGCCGGGGGACTTGTCATACGGGACACTGCCCGATAGGGTCACTGCCCAACTCTGACAAGAGTACTCTATCTACCAGTCATACGGGTCGCTGCCCGGGAGAGGGACCCTGTCCAACTCCTGACCGTTGTACGTTCGCCCCGGAGGTACGCCCGTTTTATCTTTAATTTTTCTTTCTTTTCTTTTCTTTTTCTTTCTCTTTTATTTTAGTTCTTAGCCTCTTTGCTTTTGAACACTTGCTTTCCTTTCTTATTCGAGCTTATAGCTCCCATTTTGCCACTGGCAATTTACTTTCTCTTTTTTTCGAGCATTTAGCTCCTTGCTTTCACTTTTAGCCCTTCGAAAGTACCTCGTCCGACGGGTCACTGCCCAGGGAGTCCTGCTCCACTTGACGAGTCTCAAATTCGAAGGCGTCATTAATATCCTCTTTATTCTCTTTATCTTAAGCAATTTGCTTGCTTGCTTATTAACCAATTTTAGCTCTATCTTGAGCAATTTGATTGTCTTGCTTATTAATCACTTTTTCATCTCTTACCCAGGGTCTTGCCACACGGGTAGCTAGAGAGTCACCTGGACTCTTAAACATTTCTCTTTTATCTCTTTAACTCAAATTGAAGTTAAAGTTATTATCCATTTGCCCAGACACCCTATGACCTTCTAGGGTTATATTTGATCAGCTTATTAACCTTGGGATCTTATCCCACTTTCCTGATTCCTCATTGAATCCTAGAGTTAACTTAACTCTATTTTCCTGTTCCACTATTAACTTAGAGTTACACGGACTCTAATTCCATGTTCCGCTGTTATTTTAGAATTACATTGACTCTGCTTTTCTGTTTTCCCTTTCATATCTCCACACTTGATCCACCCTTTCCATCCTCCTGATTCCTTACTGAATCCTAGAGTCAACTTGACTCTATTTTTCCTGTCTGTGAGTTTAAACTCTTCTAGCTCAACTTAGGTTCCCTTTACCTAAGTCCCATGTCATACCTGTCCTAGAGTTCCATGACTCTATGCTGACCTCTAGTTCACCTTAGGTTTCCTTTACCTAATTTCCATGTCATACTCATCCTAGAGTTCCTTGACTCTATGTTGAACACTAGTTCTCCTTAGGTTCTCTTTACCTAAGTTCCGTGTCATATACACCCTAGAGTTTTCTGACTCTATGTTGATCACTCTATCCAGTGTCCTTAGGTTATCACCTAAGACCATGCCACTCATCCTTCCTAGGATAACTCCTAAGTTGATGTCACTCGTCAAACCCCTAAACTAGGTTTTCTCCTAGTCTTACTACCAATCAAACCCCTACACTAGATTTTCTCCTAGTCTTACTACCAATCAAACCCCTACACTAGGTTTTCTCCTAGTCTTACTACCAACAAGTTCTGTTCACTTATATCACATGATTTCTAGGGTTGTACCCTAACATGATCACAGTCATCAAGTAATTACTCATTTCTACGCATGCAATTATTTTCATATCCATCATAAAAATAATATTTATCCTCTAAGTCCTTTTTGCACATGAAAATGAATTATCTCCTTTTGGCAACTGACAGTTGCATTTATCATCTGTGTCCATCTACACATACAAATTTATCCTCTATTGTGGATAAATCATAAATATCACTTTTCCTCTAAATTTCTCTACACATGCACATATATCATCTGTTATTGGCAACCAACAGTTGCTCTTTTCATCTGTGTTCCTCTAAACATGCAATCTTATCCATAATTACCTAACGCCTCTAACAGGCTACTATCATGCTTCTAAATCGAAAAGCAAAGGAGCAAGGGGAGAGGTCACCCAATTTCGGCAGAATCCCCCACCTTGTAGTGTACCCAATTGCTTGTAGACACTTGCAATTGGTCTCCGCGCGATTCCACTTGTCTCCTCGAGCTTGCACGCAAAACGATGCACTTCTCTCGAGTCTGCACGCAAAACGGTGCACGTCCACCAAACCTGCACGCAAAACGATGCACGTCACTAAAAACCCGCACGCAAAACGGTGCACGTCATTTTAATCTGCACGCAAAACGGTGCGCGTTAAATCAACCGGCACGCAAAACGGTGCACGTACCTCGAATCTGCACGCAAAACGGTGCACGGTCTACTGTAGGATTGCACGTAAAACGGTTCACGTCTTTTCCAACCCTGCACGAGAAACGATGCATAATACTAGGATCGGCACGCAAAACGGTGCGCGACAACACGATCGGCACGCAAAACGATGCACGTACCTCAAATCTGCACGCAAAACGGTGCACGTCTTTTCTAACCCTGCACGAGAAACAATGCATAATATTAGGATCGGCACGCAAAACGGTGCGCGACAACACGATCGGCACGCAAAACGGTGCGCGACAACACGATCGGCACGTAAAACGGTGCACGTACCTCAAATCTGCATGCAAAACGGTGCACGTCTTTTCTAGCCCTGCACGAGAAACAATGCATAATATTAGGATCGGCACGCAAAACGGTGCGCGACAACACGATCGGCACGCAAAACGGTGCACGTACCTCAAATCTGCACGCAAAACGGTGCACGCCTCACTGTCGGGTTGCACGCAAAACGGTGCACATTTTTCTTGTCCTGCACGCAAATCGATGCAAAATATTAGACTTGCACGTAAAACGGTGCGCGATAAAACGATCTACACGCAAAACGGTGCACGCTTAACTGTAAAGTTGCACGCAGAACGGTGCATATTTTTTTTTGTCCTGCACGCAAATCGATGCAAAATATTAGACTTGCACGTAAAACGGTGCGCGATAAAATGATCTGCACGCAAAACGGTGCACGCTTAACTGTAAAGTTGCGCGCAAAACGGTGCATATTTTTCTATCCCTGCATGAAAAATGATGTATAATATTACAAACTGCACGCAAAACGGTGCGCGATAAAATGATCTGCACGCAAAACGGTGCACGTTTAATTGTAAAGTTGCACGCAAAACGGTGCATATTTTTTTTCCTATCCCTGCACGAAAAATGATGTATAATATTAGAAACTGCACGCAAAACGATTCGCGACAGCACAAATTGCGCGCAAAACGGAGCACGTACCTCGGGTTGGCACGCAAAACGGTGCACTTTCCTTTTTCAACGTTGCACGCAAAACGGTGTATGTTTTCCGAGTTTGCGTTCAAAACTGCGCATTTTTTTGAATCCGCACACAAAACGGTGCATTTCTTCCACAACTGGCACGCAAAACAAGGCGCGCCAAAACTGCCCCGGCAGTCCGCGCAGCAAAACGGCGCAGTATAACTTGGTTTCTAACACGCAATACGATAATGGAGTCAAATCTAAACCCAAAGAAGGCATAAAAATTATGCCAAAAATACCGTGAAAATAACGTTACCTCGTACAGTCGCGCTGTCCATCGGCTTTTTAGAACGCCTCGCGCGCTCCACGAGGTTCACGGCGCGCTCGCTTGCCCCACAAAATTCTTTTTTTTTTTCTTTTCTTCTCTCTCTATCTCTCTCTCTCTCCCTCACTCGAAGCTCGGAGAAAAATGGAAAAGGAGAAATTTGTACACGTTTCGGAGGAGGAAGAAAAGAAGAAGAAGAAAAGGACATAGAAGGTTCATTGGACCCGGTCCGTGGCACCCACCAAGAGGGAACCGCCGTGTGGAGGTCCACCCCACAGGTGGGCGCGCACCAGGCGCGCGCGCCCACTGCCCGCGCAGGAAGGCGCAGCCCCAGCTGCGTGCCTTGCGCAGCAAGGCACTCCTCGAGCCGCGTGCTGTCGCCGTTTCGAAAATCCGTTTTCATCCCGTTTTCTATCCATTCTTCGTCCGTTTCCGTCCAAATTTGACAGGCGGCTTCGTTTAGCTTAATTTATCACAGAAAATTTTAAATTTTCAGTTTGGGCCATTTCTGGGTCACCAAAAGCCTCGCTGTATCTAAAATCATTGGCGGACCCCGTTCTCACAATCCAGGTATCCGATCAACCCGAAATTTTTACTGGGACCTTAAAACATAATTACACAGCTCCCGTAATTTTCTCAGAATTTTTTGACACTGTTGGCGGAGCCCGTTCCCACTATCCGGCCTCCGATTAACGCGAAACTTTTTCTGTGGCCTTAAAACATATTTACGGGGCTCCCGTAATTTTCTGAAAATTTTCTGACACTGTGAATTTTTCACTAAAAATCTGGGCCCCCTTTCTCAAATAAAATTCCAGAACTCTCATTTTAATCCCGGTTTGGTCCCAACTCGCTTCCACATATTCTTTACTCCCCTAACTTTCATAACAATAGTATTTCATACCACCTTTATTTACATTTATTTATGTGCCGAAAATCCGGTACTTTACAGGCCTAGTGGGGACATCACAAGTAGGAGGTTAACAACGGTACCCACCTCGAGCGCTAAATCCGGTTCCCGAAAGCAAAGTCCACGCCCGATCCGAAAATCCCCACAACACTGCACCACAAACCCCAAAGAACACATGCAAATATTATTCCAAGTTCTAATCCAAAATCTGTCCCAAAATATCCAGTTAACGGTTTTGCCATTTTTACCTGTGAAATGTGCCCGAAAAATTCCAGGAAAAATACTATCGCGATCCTCGCGACGAACCGGTCGAAACGAGTACCTGCACGTTCACACACGAGTTTTCTATGCTGAGATCCAAATTCGATAAGAGAACCATCCCGAAGTAAGTCGATCGCAAAAACTAAATCTTAAAGTACTGTAAACAGAGGCTTCTCACCCTCAGGGAAAACTCAGGAAATTCCAAAAAAATTTGGGGAGATTTCTCGTGATGTGTAGATGCAAAACGCCTTTTGAATCACCCCAATCCGATGTCTGTACGCGAAGATATCGCCAAAACAACGCAGCGCTGTCCAAAACTCCGCGATAGAAAAAGGGTCAAAAGAAAGCTTCGAGAACTCCAAGATAACCTCGGAATGAGGGAAAACAGAGAAATCGGAGTCCTACCAGTCGTGAATCCAATGCCGCAAAAATCGTCTGATTCCGATGTCGGGGTAAGCCGGGGGAGTACGTGCACTGAGATGTGACGAAACGGGTTGCCGGTAAACGATCGTCGCGCCGCGCCGTAAAATCAAGAACCTCGGGATCCGAGCCTCCAAAAATCCTGAGAAGTCTCCAAGAGGTGTAGCACTGAAGGAGGAAAAATTGCTTAGAAGGAAGCTCTGTGAAATTCTGCCTCGAAAGAAGAGAAAACGGCCCACAAGACCCCTATTTATAGGCCAATTCCAACTTGGGCCCTTTGCGGATTCGGGCCCAACATTCGGGCGCCCGAATCCGCAAAGGCGGGTCGGACGAAGCCCCGTCCGACCGCCCGGAACCGCCACAGACTGACACGCGTCCCCGCACAGCGAACAGCTGTGCGGGGCGCGCCAGGGAGCGCCGCGCGGCCGCCCGGGAGGGGGACGCGTGTCCCGCACAGCGAACAGCTGTGCGGGGCGCGCCCCCTGCCGACACGTGCCCCCGACCGGTCAGCGGGGCGGCAGTCGCCCGCGAATGGCCGGGCGACACGCGTCCGACCACTGTGTGGTCAGGCGCGCGGGCAGGCGCAGCCTGACCGGTCGCCAGGCACGCGCCCCAAACCGCCAGATCTTGTCCCCGTGCGCCGCGACCTGTGAGCCCGCCAACGGTCTTCCGCCACGTGTCCCTACACCGGGCCTATGCACCTACGCAGGAGACTCCGTGGACCGCGCTCCTGGCACGGGCCAACCACGGGCCGAAACGTGGCCACCGCCCGTTCACCTGCACCGCCGCTCAAAACCCTGCACCGGCCGCTCAAATCCAGTGGACCGCGCACCGCGAGCCACCCAATACCGGCCTGCCACGTGTCCCTGCGCCGGGCTCATGCACCCCGCCGCGCCACTCCATACACCGAGTGCTGCGGACCGGCCAATGACAGGCCGCCACGTGGCAGCCCGGCGGTCCACGGCCTCCCCCATGCACCAAAAACCACCAGAAACTTCTGGGAGTCCGTTTTTGGGCATCCGGACTCAGAATTAAACAAGCAAATAGCCGTTTTCAAGCGTTTTTCCGCGCTGAATCCAAATACGCCCTCCGTTTGGCCTAAAAACTTCTCTAAAATTCAGTAAATGCCGCCGAAGGCCAAACTAACAATAAATACCACCATGGATCCATCTGTGCCATCCCTTTGATACACTGTGGACCAAACACACCATCAACAGGTGTTTTACACATTGGATTCACGGGAAAAATAGTGCATGGAAACCTGGACCATCACAAAGTTTGGGTATAAAGATGTCTTGAATTTTGGTGTAGAGGCATGATAGCGTGGTGTTGTGTTTTATTATATATTTATTTTATTATGCTTTGTTACTTACTCATTTATAGTTTTTCTATTTTGCCTCTTATAGATCTAGTGGGTAGACTATGATTATCGCCGACTGTCTACTTTTCAGGATCTTCCAAGCCAGCTCCGGATCGAGGTATGAAGATTGTACTATAGATAGCAGCCCCTACCCAATTATTTTGTTAGAGGTAGACCACCTATTAGTAGTTTTGTATAGTTGCATTGTACTCGGGACTTGTGACGCCCCCAATAGTCTCACATCGGATGTGAATGGAATTGTGATTGGGTTTATATGAGACATGGACACTATTAATAATAACTGAGCTTAAGCATTTTGGGTTGTGGTTTGGGCCCAACGAGTTATTATTGCTAATGGGCCGGGTCGTTACATTTGGTATCAGAGCCAATAACCAGCCGGAAGTGTGTGGCGAGTCTCGACTGAGTCTGGGTCTAGATGACAGGGCTAGCGAGACGAGTCTCACATCGCCTGGTGATCTTGGGCTGCTGTGTGTATGCTTGGGCTGACGAGGACGTCAGGTCTAAACGGAGGGAGTCTGTGACGCCCCCAATAGTCTCACATCGGATGTGAATGGAATTGTGATTGGGTTTATATGAGACATGGACACTAGTAATAATAACTGAGCTTAAGCATTTTGGGTTGTGGTTTGGGCCCAACGAGTTATTATTGCTAGTGGGCCGAGTCGTTACAGGACTTGCCAGGCCGAGGCCCTTTACTTGTATTTTATTTCTGTGATGTGGTTTTGTATGTATTGTGTACAGTGATAGATATTGGTTTAGTCTTTTACTTACACTCTTGATACATGACTAGCTATAAATTATAGTTCTTTTACAAGTTAGCTTTGGATGCTTTGCTTGTATAGGGTGCGTTCTTGCACACGTGGCAGGTCTGTTGTGTGCCCGAGGGCTTCCATTGTCACGTCCCGGATCCGCCTCTTAATCGGTTTAGGAGCACACACAGACTTCCCATCGAACGGATAAGCCACGCTCACCCCGAACGGAACGATTAGTCCCATTCGCGCTCAATAAATAGAAGCAAAATGATACACAATATCAGAATATAAGGAAAAAAATATCAAAATATATAACTTTATTCCATCTATCGATTCGGATACAAAAGAGGTTGACAACCGAGCCCTCAGTTCAACAAAACAACAACCGAACGACACAACTCTCCTAGCCTCGCTACTCGACCACATTCTTACCGAGATCGTGCGTCTCATTAACCGATCCGACACCTAAAATGAGTAAACCACATGGAGTAAGAACTAATTAAAGTTTCTAATGGGTTCAACCATCGAGAAAAAAATATTCTACACTTGGTCTACCGGAGGCATATACAAAAGTAAGACGGAGATAAAACATGTAGATAAGAAAATAATAAATGTTAAAGAAACACCCCAAATGCCTCACCAACACCGAACCGAACCCACAGCACCTACCAACGCCTCGGCTCAGATCTGCCGAGTATCTCACCTGCGCTAATGCCGAAAGGGTCTCACCTCCCCAATCGATTGACCTGTACGAACCCCAAGCGGAGGTTGAATTCTCGAACTACACTCCCATCAGCCACCTATACATCCATCTGGGCGAAGTCGACTGTCCGTGCGCTCCCCAAACTGATCCTGAATGCCAAGTGGGGCGCCGAAAGAACTCGCACTCACCACCACCTAGTTAACAATCCTACCACCAGGAGAGCTGGGACCCAACCCACGTCACTCTCAGTGGGTATTTCACCACAAACTGCGCTACGCCTGGAGAACCGGGATGTACTCTTGTCATCCTCTGGTGGGTATTTCACCACAACACCGAATAGGAGGCCAGATTACACCCACGCCACCACACTAATCGTTAGCTTTGTACACTCATTTCCAAAGGAGTCAAAAGTATTGACCATTTCCTCAACAAAAGCGTTCTCACGCCACACAACAGCCCAAAGGCCAACTACACAACTTACCAATACACCAGAGTACTCGCCTCTAGTTCTTCTTAGGCTACTCCTAAGGCAGAGTCTACCACATTCTCACACTCAGCCGAACCCTCGGTTCCACCACCCCTCGATTCTACCCTGAGGTCCATAAGCAAAATATCCGAACACAGGGTCACTAATCTCTACGGTTCAAAACCTCAAGGCTCAGGGAATTCTACACAACTCTCCTTCCACAACCCCTACTTACAACTAGAAGCAAGAAACTAACAACAACCGAAGCTCAAAACAGTAGACAAGATAAGAGATCACCTCTGCTTGACGATATCCCACACCTTAGGCTGGAGAACTTGCAGAAGGTCGCGGTCGGCTGCTGGGATCGCCAAGGAACACTTCTTCAGGTATGAGCCGATTTGAGGAAGAAGTCATCGAGCTTCACAGTCTCCTAAAGATTTCGATCCCTCTCGGCTCAAACTGATCTCTCACAATATCCAACAGAGTTTTCTCCAGTAGACTTGCTCTCATTACTATTTATAGGGAAATCAGTAAGACACGAAAAGAAAAGATATAACCAAGCGACGCTGACCGGGCGGCGCATTGCGGCATGACAAAGTTGTGTACACGGCACGGCACGTTACATCAGCTTATCCTCATAATAAATAACTCCAGTGTCTGCGCAGATTCTAGCGATTATTCCATCACCAACAAAATTCGTTGACTAAAGTATGGACCGATTGCGCCGGCATGAGCCGAGATGCTGCCCCCATATCGTCTCAAGGCATTCAACCCTCCACAAGCTGGTTCGGCTTTCCACAAGCTGATTCAACTCTCCACATCTACAGTGGGTTTGGGGCGTGACAATAAAAAGGTAAAAATGTATAGGGACTCTCAACTATAGTCAATTTTGGAATGGTTCCCATAGGCAGTGTTTGGATTTGGAATAATTTGGGGGATAAGGGGGATATCCCCCAAATGATCACAAACATAAAAATGGAATGGGGGGAACAGTTGTTCCCCATTTTGCCTGGGACATGGTTGGGTTTCCAACCTTGTCCCAAATAGCTTTTTTTTTTTGGGGTTTTTATTATTATTATTATTATTTTGTAAATTTAAGAATTTAAAATTTTAAAATATTTAAATTCATAAAATTTAATTTTTTTAAATTTTAAAAATTTATAAAATTTCAAAATTTAAAAATGTTTTAATAATTTTTTTATATACAAGTAAAATATAAATTTTTAAAATTTTTATTAATAAATATTTTAAAATAAATATTTAAAATCGTACAAATAAAATTTTTATTTGTTTTAAAAAAACTATTATGGTTGAGAGTAAAAACGTCATTTTATCGAACTAATACAAATTTTCTTATTCCTAAAATCATGCCAAATACTTTTTTACACTAGTTCCGTACTTTATACTTATATCTGGTATAGTTAGCTCTCTCTTGTCCTATTACCAAACGCAGCCTTAGTTTTTACTTTTCCTTTTTTGTTACGACCTCCTTAACTATCAATTCTTTATAATTAAGTAATTTTAGTTATTTTGGTTAAAAATTGTATTAAATTTAACGACACTACTAGCTATTTATATGTAGACAAGTTTATTTACAACCAAAATAGCTAAATAAAGTCATTATTTACAACAGATTAATTAAAACTATTAAACTCAACAACATTGTTAAAGAATTTTGTAAAATTTTTAATTTTTTTACTAAAATTATTTAATTTTAAAAAAACTGAAAGTAAAGATTGTCCATAAATAAAAAAATAAAATAAAATAAAATAAGAGAAAAGCTAAAGCTGAGGAGGGAGAACTTTTCAAAATAATCTATTGCCAACACTGCATGTTTAAGTACATCTCATATGCTGCACTCTTAAAACGCTATCAATGTGCATTGTAATATTTAAAAAACTTGTATATCAAAAATCATAAATTTTAAATACTAATTTCTCATAAATCAAACGAGACCTGACAGGGTGGGACGTACATGGGACCTTTCCATTTCTACGCTTCTACAAATAAATGGGTCCTCCGTTCAGCTCCATCCACACCAACGGGAGAAAAATCCATCCTATCTTGTCACTGTAACGAGACAGCCTGATGTTCTCGTCAAAAATCCATCCTATCTTATCTAACGTTCTCGTCAGTCGAAAATGAAAGATCCCTCCTATCTTCTCTATGTAACAAGACGGCTGATGTCCTCATCAGCCCATAACGAGACGGCCTGATGTTTTCGTCAGTCCAAAATCATCAGACGATGTGAAATTTGTCTCGCTAGTCCTGTCATCTAGATCCAAGTTCAACCGAAACTCGGCACACACTTTCGGCTGGTTATTGATTCTGATATCAAATATAACGACCTGTCCCACTAGCAATAACAACTTGTTGGGCCCAAACCACAGTTCAAAATGTTTAAGCCTAATTATTATTACTAGTGTAGTGTCTTATATATATTCAAACACATTCATATTTTCATCCGATATGGCACTATTAGGGTATGACAGTGTCTCCCTACGGAGATTCCTATTTCGGTAAAGACTTTGCAAATTTTCAACAAATATTTTAAAGTAATTTCTAAATTTATAATTAAATTAAATAAAAAAAACCAATAAATATCTATTGCAGTTCAACGCTATGTAACTAATATATATACTATATAACAAATTAAATATGTTAATATTGTTTGATTGAATTAAAACATATGTTATGTTATAATTACTACACATGCATTAATTTGAGCAGAGATTATTGCTGGAGTCCCCGATTACCAATTTTGCAAGGTGGAGAGTGGTGTCCTCGTTCATGTTGTCCTCACAAGCCAGGAGAAATCTTTTTCCATCGCCGAAAAAAAAAAGAAAAAAAAAAAAACTTTGCTTCATAACTTTTTTTGATTTTTTGTGATTTTGTAGCTTCATCTCTAACCTTTATATTTGGTCTAAATCATTCAATTTTTGTATTAATTTTGACGGAATATGATCATATTGCTTCTCCTCAATTTTGACACCAACATCTAACCAGATGTCAAATATAACAACCAAACGAGATTGTCCGTGTTGTGTAAAAGCTAGGTCGAGATGATCAGACGCGCAAAAGACTATATTAATAATAATGAAATTGAACTTTGGTGTAACGTTATCTATATATTTTATTTGGAGTGTATAATGTACGTCTTATTTATTTTAGAATAAAATTTTTTTTACTAATCACATTAGTGTG
Organism: Tillandsia fasciculata; assembly: GCA_029168755.2. Taxonomy (NCBI): domain Eukaryota; kingdom Viridiplantae; phylum Streptophyta; class Magnoliopsida; order Poales; family Bromeliaceae; genus Tillandsia; species Tillandsia fasciculata. Next base: position 4,413,202 of record CM054947.1, on the reverse strand, counting down.
ACTAATGAAGTTAATTCTATCCTACGATAAATAAAATGTAAAATATACACTCTTTTTAGAATGTACAAGTAGCATTTTCCCCTTTTTAATAGTACTCTTTAATCTCTAGTTTTTATTTCTTTCTTTACTTTAATTTTCCCTCCTTTGAAAAATGCTACTTGTACCCCCTAAAATTTGTTTTTTTTTTTTTTTTTTACTTTAATTCCTAACTACTCCTCTTATGAAAAATGTTATTTATAACTTTCTAAAGATGTGAATGGGTGGAATATGAGAGCTACTCACTTGATGTGGTTATTAAAAAACACCTAGCTAGTTTTGAAAAATTCCTCTATTACAGTTATTTCAAATAAAAATAATAATATTTAATCAAATCTCTTTTAAACATCTATTTTAAACATCAATCCAATGTGATATTAACTTATTACCCATGATTAAACTATCTACCATTCACATAAGAAAATATAAATAATTTGAAATTTTATCTGATGTGCTATAAATTGCTATTTAGTTGCACATAATTATAATTGTAATGCATTTGTAACTACATGCAAATTCAAATTCAATATTTGATTTGATACATATAAATATAATTGCTGTAGTTGAAACGGACAAAAAAATTAATTATAGAAATTAGAATTACACTTAAATTGACCTCAATGCCAACTATAGCGGTGAAAAAAAAGTAATTTTAAATAAAAATATAATTATCTTTCTAATAACTTCCAAAGTACCCTTCTAAATCTCAAATCCAATTAGTAAACCCTATGGTTAGTAGTATATTTGAAAAAAAAATAAAAAAATTTGAAAATCATCAAGGACATCTTGATCAAGGAATATATTAAATATTCTAAAAATTTTGAAAGATATACTAAATATTATATCCAAAAAAAAAATTCTAAATAAAGAATAATTTAATTATCTTATATATAAAGTAATAAAATTTATTAAATATACTTCTCAGCCGCATACATGATACAACTAAATAAATTACCTATAGTTACTGGACTTGAATTAAATATAAGAAAATTAATATTGCTAGGAGTTTGGCGTGACTTGAACTTAGGCACGTCTGAACTCAAGAATTTTTACTAGATTTATGATATGGACTTGAATTCAATGAAAAAAATTAATAATATTAAGAGTCAGGCGTGACTCAAATTCAAAATTTTTTACTCTAATACCATATTAAATTAAATAATCTAAAAGGTGTTTAAATATTTTTATATTTAACAATATCCAACTAAATTTATATATAACCATATGCATCTCTAATTATGCTGTATTAAATAAAAAAAAAAATCAATAATGCTAGGAGTCTAGCTTGCCTCCAAGTAAGAACTACATACTTTGATACCATATTAAATTAAATAATATGATAGGTGTTTAAATATTTTTATATTTAATAATATTCAACTAAAATAAAATATATAATTATAATATTTTTAACTTAATGTATTTGAATTATACTGTATTAAATGAAAAAAAATCAATAATGATAGAAGTCTGGCATGATTCGAATTCAGAACCACCTATTTTGATACTCATACTCTGGTACCATATTAAATAAAAAAATTATTAAAATATTTTTATATATAATAATATCAAACTAATATATGAGAAAAAAATAATAATATTAGAAGTTTGATATGGCTTGAATTTTTTATACTAATATCTCGAAAAATATTTAAATATTTTTATATTTAATAATATTTAATTAAAATAAAAAAATATTTATAATTAAATATATTTAAAATTATACTGTATTAATAATAGAAAATACTAGTAGTATATCCAAAAAGAAGTGTGTATCTTACATCCCATTCATTTTAGGACAGAATAAATTTTACTTATTACTTCAAAGTAACGAGCTCAAATAGAATGTACAGATAAATTTCAGTCGTCAAATAGGGTGTACAGAATAAATTTCACTCATTATTTCGAAATAACGAATGAAAAAAATCTCATCTTTACATAAATAAAATATATATCGTATATCTTAAATAAAATGAGTATATATAAGTGTACACCTCATTTGAGGTGTACATCTTACATTCCACCCATTCTAGGATGGGATGAATTTCACTCGTAATTTTAAAGTGACTAGTGAATAAATAACCACTCTAGGATGAACTTAAATGTAGAATGTATATCCCAAGTAAAATATATATGTAGCATAACCCAAATAAAATATACAATAGTATTATTGTTTATTAATAATTATATATCTAACTAAAACGGTCCCACTGTGAAAGAAAAAACTTTAATTTCCAACTGTAGGATCGACATTAATAAGTAATGGTGGTGACAAAGATGGAATGATGGGGATGGGAAAGTTATGGCTGGCGGAGAACGCCAAGTGGACGGCGCAGGGGCGGAGATACCACCGCGGCCACATTCACAAATGTTGTTGTCTCTTTCAGGGGTTCAATTTCGGGAGCGTCGATTCCACGTGCTCACTTAGGATTTGGATTTGACTTGACTTTTATTTTTTTTTTTGCTTTTTTTTTTTTCTTTATTAACCCTTCGTTTGTTTCTCAAAAGATTCATACCCGGATGTACAACTGTCGAACGTACGCACACGTTTCGTATGGACCAGGATTTGATGGCGAGTTATGATTCAATAATGGATATATATAAATATAAAATGCTATATATATACACTCCAAATGAATATATATCATATATTCCAAGGTGTATATCATACACTCCATCCGATTTAAGGGTGGAGTGAATTCCACCGGTCACTGACCGGTGAATAAGTCCTCACCCTTTGGATAGGGTGGGATGTATGATATACATCCCATTCGGAGTGTATAGATAGTAAAGCCCTATATAAATATACACCCCTTTAGGGATGTACATTCTACACCCCACTTCATTCTGGAATGAATATTATTTCACTCATCACATCGCATTCCTCAATAATATTCTATACATCACATATAACATATAATATTACATAATTAATATTGTAAAGTAAAATATAATATAATATATATAATATAAAATATTTAAATAATTTATTATATTATAAAAAATTATTTTAGATATATATTTTAAATTTGGTTTACGGTACAACGGACGCATCCAAATTTTTTTTACTAATATATGGCAACTTTCAAACTGTAAAATAATATATGTATAGATATCTGGAATAAGGATACCTGTCAACTGTTCACGGTAAATTTTGTTCATGCTAAATTATAAAAAAATAAATAAAAAAACTTCTGAAAGTTTTTAATTTTTGAATTACTGTTATATATTTATTTTGCATTTATTTAAAAGTTCGTTGAGAAATTTTTAATACTAAGATTTTAAAATTACATATTTAAATCACATAATTAAGAAGAATTCTAACTTTGGAAGGTATTTTTTAATATAAGAATTTTTAAAAAATAATTATAGAAAAAATTTATAATTTTTGAATTGAAACTAATTAAGACCTTTCCCACTTAAGTTTTTTTCCAAAATTTTATCACACTGGATTGTCTAATTAAGCCATTTCTATTCATGAAAATATTATCACAAAATTATTCTTATTACTTGATTTTTAGTGAAAGCATAATAATGAGAATTTTGTGAGGTAGTTTAATTAAGTTGGTTAAAAAGGAAATAATGTGCTCAAATTGTGCAATAAAAAGTAACCTAAGGACTCAAATTAAATAAATTAAAAAAATAATTCGCAGAATCATAGATTTTAAAAAAATAAATAAATAAATAAAATTCATCATAATTCATATAAATTCCAAACATTTTGACCTATTTTATTTTATTATTTTTGTGCTCTTTGGCATAAAGAGGTTTGTTCTTCAATTTCTTTAATATCAGAATAATATAAGTACTAAAAATTATTTCGTTTTTTATATCGAAATAATATATGTACAAAAAAATGTTTGATTTAGAATTCTATGAACAAACTCCAAAACCAATTTTTTTAAAAAAAAAAATCAAAGTTAACAATGCATGGGTCCGACAAAAATACAGAGATATGGAATGTGACACCTTATCTTTATTTATGTTTTTGTTAAATATTAATCTTCTTAATATCATCTTCAAAAATAAGAAATTCTTTTGAATATTCAATTGTTTTTAATTTAGTCATTTCTGTAACTAAAATTTGATGAATGAAATTGTTAGCAAAATAAATATTCTTTTGAATATTCAATTGTTTTTTTTTTTGAGAAAAAAATAGTAAGCTACTCGCTTCATTCAACTGGAAAATAAACTAAGCAACAGGAGTGAGACAACGTGGTCTCTAAACAAAGACAAAACACCAAAAAAAGTAAAAACCGACCCAAAATACAAAAAGGTAAAACCCAGCAAATGAGAGCAACAAAAGAAAGGTGCCAACACCCGTGGTGGCCACTCACCCTAGTTCCGCCCACCACATCAGTTCACTCCTTAACCAAACAAACCGCGAAAAGAGAGTCAGTATTTGACCGTTCTATGTTGTTTTGAATATTTAATTATTTTTTCACCAGTGGAGTTGTCAGCAAAATAATCAAAAAAAAAAAAAAACCCTTATAAATATCTCTCTCACAATGGTCAGCAATCTATCTTCTATTACATAAAATAATAGTTGGAAAAATTTGAGGTTGACGTCTGTCCCCCTGCCCTCCACTTATATATATAAAGTAGAGCTTTTATACTTTCTGTTGCCATGTGGTGTGTCCACATTGGTCTGTTCTAATTTGTCTCATCCATATAAGATGTGGATTAGAATTTATCCTTTTGTGTTAAGGATAAGATCGAAATTTATCCTTATATGTTAAAGATAAGATTAGAATTTATCCTTATAGGTTAAAAATAAGGATGATAAGTTATATATGTTTCTTATTAATTAAGAAACATATCTTAACTCATATCTTAACCGATATTCTCTTATCTCTACGTGAGAAACGGAATATCCTAAGCGATATAATAATCTATAAATAGAACCTCTTCCTCTATACGAGATATACGATAGGATACATAAGAAGAAAAAGAGACTTCTTCTTCCCTTATTCTCTCTCTACGTTTTCTATGGGTTTCCAACTACATTCCCGGGGTTTTGGAGTGTGGACATAGAGGACTCTGGTAGCCCTCTTCATACATCCGATTCGCAACACATTGGAGATACGTGGAAGATTAAGAATTATCAAAACAAGGACGATCTAATAAGGCTAGTAAAATAACGTACCCGATCCAATTTCGGTTCCTCGACACGTTGGCTATAAAGTTTGTAAGTTTTCGCTTCCCTCTAATTCCAACACTTTCAAAAGTATAAGCTTATTCATGTTTGTGAATTTTTTATCATAAGATTTATATTGAAATTTGTGCATTTGTAATTTCTCTCTCTCTCTATTTAATTGTCTTTATAATAATACGAATCCCAATACAAATTTTATGGTAAAAAATTTACAAGTATAGATGAACTTATACTTTTAAAAATATATAAGTTCTACTATATATATATATATATATATATATATATATATATATATATATATATATAGAGAGAGAGAGAGAGAGAGAGAGAGAGAGAGAGAGAGAGAGAGAGAGAGCTAGGCCGGAATACTATTAATAGTACAAAGTCATTGGTGCTATTAAGTTTTTAACCCTTGTATTAAAAGATGTATAGTTGAGATGATAGTAGGCCCCTTGGGTTTAATAGGTGATTGGGAAAATAGTAAAATCTAACGGATGAAAATAATCAAAGGGCACATCTAAAGATAGAAAACTTGATAGCACCAATAACAATAAAAGTAGTGTATATATATATATATACACACACACACACATCCCAATAGTTTCATATCGAATGGGAATGAGATTGTGATTAGGTTTATGAAAGACCATGGACAGGAGTAATAATAATTAGGCTTAAACATTTTGGGTCGGTTGTTTTGGCCCAACGAGTTATTATTGTTAATGGGTTAGATCGTTATATTTAGTATCGGAGCTGATCACCAGCCAAAAAGTGTGTAACGAGTCTCGACTGAGTCTGAATCTGAAAGACAAGGTGGCATACTACTATACTATTAATAGCACCAAATCATTGGTGCTATTAAGTTTTCGACAACCTTGGATTAAGAAATTTACAGTTAGAATAATAATGGTCCCTAATGTATGGTTAGTTGAATAGTATGATTTAGGGGTTGGAAATTATCAAAAAGATTGATCTAAGGTTGAACAAGTGCTTGGTGTTATCGATAATATAGTAGTCGGAATCTACACACACACACACACGCATACATACATATATATATATATATATATATATATATATATATATATATATATATATATATATATATATATATATATATATATATATATAGTTCGGCTACTATGTTATCTGTAGCACCAAGCATTTGGTGCTACAAAGTTTTCTATCATTAAATCTATACCTTTGATCATTTTCACCCCTATTGAGACCAAAATTTTCGCCACTCGAGGAAGCGACACGTGGCGTATGCCTCGGCTGAAGACATCAGCCGACAGAAGAATGAGTCAACCAAAAAAGGATACGTGTCCTGATCCGGACTAATCTCAGTCGCGTAAGAACACAGGACGCGATGAATGCCATCGGCTGAAGGCATCAGCCGATAGGAGAAGCAGCTGACGAGAAGTTTATCGCCTCAATCAAGAGCGATTTCGGTCAAAGAAGGACATCAAAAACCGCTCCGATCAAACGACGAAGAAGACAGAGTCAGAGTCAGCCTTCGACTGATCAAGCCAGAGAAAGAATATCCTAGAAAAGAAGGGTACGAGATTCGATGTACGAATCTCGCAATGGACTCCGAAGCGGCAAGCGGCGTCCAGCATTGGAAAGCATCGAAGATCACGCTTCGGCACGATAATAAGGGGACGAATTTGGACGAAAAAACGGCTACAATCCTGTTAAGGAAGTCTTGATTCAAAAGAAAGTAGTTAAGGATTTCACGATAACTCTCCCCAAATCACGCCGGTATTTCAAAATTTGCGCCTATACGCATGGATCTTGAAAACATCACCTATATGCATAGATCCTGAAGAATAAGGGGTCCTGAAACCTTGTAAGCCAGGACCACCCACATGCTTTTCATATCTTTCATATCTGCATTTACTATATTTTCTAGAAGTAAGCTTACTTATAATTTCTTCCCTTTCCTCTTCCTTGTATCCCCTTTCTAATCAATACAAACTTCTAATCGGCTCATCAACCGTGTCAAATTATTGTCTCTACTATCTGGTTCGACTACTCTAGGGCCAACTCAGCCTCTCTCTATCTCCATATCCCGATTCGGCTAATCTAAGTCAGACAGTCGCAAGAGTTTAAGTGAGAAGAACCTGGCCGAGCAGATCATTCCTCCGCCCGATCGCTTGATCCATTGGCACGCTGTGCATCACCTTCAGAGTGTCAACTGAACCACGGGGCCAGTCGACGACCGACGTTTTCGGCCCCAGCAACCTTTTAGCACGTCTGGTGGGACCCTCAGGTAACTCTTTCCTCTTCCTACCATAAATATGTTAGAAACTCCCAAAACTTGCGGGAAGTCGGCACTACCGGAGCCGACCATATCGCAACTATTCGGGCAAATGGCCCGAATGATAAGATCTCTCGAGAGGACACAATTATCTCTCAAAAGAAACGCCCAAGCCTAGGGCGTTGACATCACGGCCTCCGATGAAAGTATTTCTCATCTCGGGCGGTTTTAGCTCATAGCGAGCCATGCCACGGAGGTCTACCGAAACCTCCATCTACAACGTCACCGTCATCAATGCAACCAAGCCAGATGACGCCGGCGGTGACGACAGTACAGCCGCAAGTGACCTCATTCCAAATAGGGGCAGGGCCGATGAGGCAGGACATCGGCTATCAGCCAGAGAACCACTGGGGGATTCCTTTGCCTCCCCCACTGCCTTTCGGCCAGCCTCAGGCTGGGGGCAGGATCGGCAGGCATGTCCCCTCTCAGGGACTACTTCAACAATAGGCTGGCCAGTACGAGCCGCCGCCTCCATGAGTACAGCCGACGGCCCAAGTACCTCAAGCCGGGCACGCCGAACTCGCTAGGGACAGAAATGACAGGCAGGTCCCTCCACAGGGACCGCCTTAGAATCAGGCCGGCCAGTATGGGCCGCCATCTCCACTGGAGCAACCGGCGGCCCCAGCACCTATAGTGGGGCTGGCCGACATCCACGCCCAAGTGGAGGAAGTAATTCGTAATATCGTCTAATTAGAGGTCGGGCGTGTGACTCGGGCGTTGATAAACGAAGGCAAATCTTCGGCCAAAGAGGTCGAAGTATGTGCGGCCCGGCTGCCAGCCCTACACATGTTAGACGCTCGAGCCGAGTAAGGCCCAAGAGTTCAAGACTCAGGCGTCGACTGACGCTTTTACTTTCGACGCGTCCAATATCGATCAAATATTCGATCAGTTATACAAGGATGGTCGAATCATACTCCAGGAGGGCCAGTCGATACCTCCCTATGAGGAGCTCCGAAGGCAGAAGTACTGCAAGTGGCACCATTTCTGGAGCCACCGAACATGCGAATGCTTCGCCATTAAGAAGCAGATATAAAAGGAAATCGATAAAGGTCGGCTCATTATTGCCGACCAAGAAAATAAGAAAAATATGGAAGTCGACACTAACCCTTCTCCTCCCCAGGTAAACATGGTGGACCCAAAAGGGAAGAAGTCAATGCGGCGACCCGAGCCCCCTACTAAGAATCAATCAGCGCGAGACATTTTCGACTCTGCATCCGTTGCAAGGCCGAGATGAATGAGGAAGACTGGAACGCTCTCCTCCTCGACGTACCTGAGGAGGTGAAGAAATGGTTCGCCTTCGCCGACGTGAACCAGCACCACCACCGGCCGAACCCCAGTTCAACCGAAGGGTCTGAGAATGAGTCCTCCAAAGAGAAGGGCGAGAAAGAAAATCAAAACCTTTTGTGACATCCCAATAGTCCCACATCGGATGGGAATGGGGTTGTGATTAGGTTTATAAGAGACATGGACACTAGTAATAATAATTGGGTTTAAGCATTTTGGGCTGTGGTTTGGGCCCAACGAGTTATTATTGCTTGTGGGTCGGGTCGTTATATTTGGTATCAGAGCCAATAACCGGCCGAAAGTGTGTGGCGAGTCTCAACTGAGCCTGGGTCTAGATGATAGTGCTAACGAGACAAGTCTCATATCGCCTGGTGATCTTGGGCTGATGTGTGTGTTTTGGCTGATGAGGACGTCAGGCCTAAACGGGGTCCCACATCGGATGGGAGTGTGGATGTGTTTGGGTATATATAAGACATGGGTATTAGTAATAATAACTGGGGTTAAGCATTTTGGGCTATGGTGTAGGCCCAACGAGTTATAATTGCTAGTGGGTCGGGTCGTCACATTTGGTATCGGAGCCAATAACCAGCCGAAAGTGTGTGGCGAGTCTCGGCTGAGTCTGAGTCTAGATGACAGGGCTAGCGAGACAAGTCTCACATCGCCTGGTGATCTTGGGCTGCTGTGTGTGTTTGGGCTGACGAGGACGTCAGGCCTAAACGGGAAGAGTTTGTGACATCCCAATAGTCCCACATCGGATGGGAATGAGGTAGTGATTGGGTTTATAAGAGACATGGAGACTAGTAATAATAACTAGATTTAAGTATTTTGGGTTGTGGTTTAGGCCTAACGAGTTATTATTGCTAGTGGGCCGGGTTGTTACACCTTCTCACCTAGGGGGTTTTGTGGGAGTCATATGGCCGCGAGAGGCTAAGGCCGATCCTAGCTGGCCACGAAGGGCTGCAAGTCCCACAGCAGTAACGGGGCCCCCACCATGGCTATGAAGGAAACCGGGTCCAGAGGGAACCCCGGAGACTCTTCGACCAACAGGCCGAGAGGAGACTAGCATACGTGCATTCGCAACATCCAGAACGGATCGGGCCCCACCGGAGGTTCGGATCGTTAAGGGCACAGAGGTGCCCAGCCAGCCACCCGTGGATAGGGCCGATACCACAGCCTCCACACCGCGAGACGCCGGGGGCACCAGGGACCCCTTCGATCCTTGATGTAGAAGTCCCTTGGTTCACCAAGTGAGAAGTCGAGGCCCTGAGCATCCAACTAGCGCAAAAGCTCAGGATCCAGTCATGGCCTAAGCCATGGCAAAGAAGGGAGATACTCAGGGAGCACCTGAGCAAGATAGACCCACCGGCAGACGTGCCGGTGGAGCGATGGTTCACAACCAGAGAACCGGCCCGATGACAAAAGTCGGTCATGACAAAGACGCAAAAGCGTCAAGTACAGAGGCTAGAGGCCGACACCAGGAACAATGGCGTAACGGCCCAATGGGCACGACCGAACCCAAGGCAGGGACGGCCAATACATCGGCACCCAGTTGTGTCGATGCGACACAATCGTGAGACGGGATGCTCCACCGTGCCACCTCAGAAGAAGACGCCGATGATCCAATCGGTGATAGTCAAGCCGACGGCGGAAGCCGTCCGGCTAGAATTAGGCGCTCGATTAAAGGCCTTAGAGGCCGCAATGGGGCACAATCAAGGAGCGCCGAAAAATAAACAAGAAGTCGAAGGACCCGTCAAGCGGGACCTCGGCAGAGTGGCTCGACGCGAAAGGTGGCCACCACGGGATGATGGAGGAATCCTGACCCCGTCTTCGGCCGAAATAGAGGCCGAGGAGAAGGAACCTAACATCACGGGAAAGCCGGTCGAAGTAGGAGAAGGCATCTTCCTAGTAGAAACCGAACGTTCGAACGGCCGAACTCCACCAACTCCTAGGGTTGGAGGCAAAGGGCATCCTTCTCTCCAGCATGATATTCATAAACATAACCACCCATAAGTAGCCAAAAAATCGGCTAGACCACAGCTCGTAAAATTTTGGATCGGTAGGTCACCCACATGGGCTCCCTAAGAGAAGCCCTAGTGAAGCTCCAAGGTGGGAAGAAAGCTTTATCGGTTGTCGTTGAAACGCCACTGGCTTCAGATTGAGAGGTTGCCTCGAAAGTATTCTCGGAGACGAGAAAGTTACGACTAGAACACTGGTGTAACGAAGGCATAGAAATCGTCATGCGAAAAAGAGGCGATACGCAGAGAGCTCCTAGTAAGGCCATTTTTACAGGCCGACGAGAGGAGCGAGATGATGACAATCGCCCCTCAAAAAGCAGTAGCATTTAATGGGGAAACGGCGAAGGACTGATTTGCCAAAATCCAAGAAAGATCAGCACCTGTTCGCAAATCCCTTGGGCAGTGAGCAAATATCTTGCCAGGGTACGGGGATAATTGTGGACATCGTTGTGCAAGCCAGATTTTTTGACTCAAATTCGACAATCGCGCGAAACGACATATCAGGCGATTGCCGATGAGGCATTGTTGAGACCAAAATTTTCGCCACTCGAGGAAGCGACACGTGGCGTATACCTCGGCTGAAGACATCAGCCGACAGAAGAATGAATCAACCAAAGAAGGATCCTGTCACGCCCCGAAGTCGAAACTGCAACCCGGGCTCGCCGACAGATCCGCCGCCTATAGGAACCCCCATATAGGTGAAGCGTCCAACCTGCAAAAATATCTCTATCAGTAAATGTATCAGAGCTAGAAGGTAAATAAATTTACTATCATACATGACTGACAGTAAAAACAAGCCCACAGGGGTATCTCTATCTGTCTCAGAAGCTCTAGTAGCGATCTAACTCGCTCACCTCGAATAGGGACACCAACCAAGCTGAAGAAAAATCTAAGCATCTGAAAAACCATCATCACAACGGGTGTGAGAACTACATCCAGTAGTAGTTCTCAGTGGGTACCATTTCCAAGACCAACGATCTACCCACTAAGTCCACTGGAGTCAAAAGTAGCATATAATCTGAGTAGGAATAAAACTGAAGAATACAAATACACAACTACTATACCTCTAACTAATATGCTCAAAGGGGTCAGCTCAAAGTGTAATGATAAGTAATGCTCACTGACTCAGAATAGTACTGTGGGGTGATAGTATAGACATCATCGACTCAAAATAACCAAAGAGTATGACAGTGTGCAGTCCCTCACTGTCTCAGAGTACCCAAAAGAAGGAACGCAATATACTCACTCACCCTGATAAGACAGAAAGGAATAATAAAGTACAGTCACTCACTCATGAATCTCTCATATCGACCCAATCTCAATGACTGCCACATCGGGTCCAGTCAAGCCTGCGCTCCCTACTATACCACGTAGGGTGTCCCAACGAACAATCTCAATCTCAACCATCGCACAAATCTGCCTCAACAGGCCCAAACCATCATATCCGGAGTGGCATCTTATGGGGAGCGACCCCACCGAGAAATCAAGCACGGCATCATGTATCACATCAGTAGCACATGCAGGCATAGTTAAATCAACTCTCAGTAAATCATCTCTCGCAAAGGTCGGAGTATGCTTAACGACTCACATCTCAAATGCTCAAGAGATTAAAGGAGAGTGATAAACTGGATCGATATATATGTACTCAAAATAATCAAATCCATGATCTCACAAATCATATAACCTACTATGCTCACATGACTCAAACAGAAATCAGAGTACTCTTAGTGACTCAAATCTCAAATACTCAAGAGAATAAGGATGAATGATGATCTCAATACTCAAGTCTACGGTCCCTCAGACCAAATAACTCACTATGCATGAGTAACCCACTCAGATGTCAGGATCGACACAGTGTCTCGAGTCTCAAATGCTCACTAGAGCCCAAGATAAATGGCAACAGACTCGATCGATAAAATATAGCCAACAAGACCATATCTATGATCACTCAGATCAGAATACTCACAATGCAAGACCGATTCCCACAAGAGGGTCAACGAACTCATTAAGACTCTATGAACACAGCAAATCTGACAGACTCCTGATACAAAAGATGACTAGTCACTATCAACCAAATCCACTCTGTCTCAACCCGAATATAATGTCATCTACACTACCCTGATCAACCAGACTCATTATCTTCCTCATAGCATCAATCATAGCTGAATAAGGATATATGAAGTGTAGGGAATACTATATCAGATAAAATACCATAGTGGAGGGTTTTCTAAGGTCACTGGTTTGAAAATAGTAGTAAATATGTGGCAGAGGTACTAGCCAATGTTCCATATCAATTAAACAGATATACTGGACAATTTACTAAGTCTAACATGCTACTATATATAAAACAATAGACATAGAACAGAGTCTAATGAGCTTGGGGGAACGTGCAACCCACCTGATTCGCTAAATGTCTAAGAAACCGATCCATAGCTCCCGCGACCATCGCACCGTCGAAAATGGGACAACTGCTAAACTGGACAGAAGAAAAACAACTGTAGTAGTCCCGGGGCTCCCGCTGACATGAAGACCTTGAAAAGAGTATCAAAACATAACCTTGGTTGTCAAGAAAGTCCAAAATATGCTTCCACATACTCAATTTCTTAAAAGAAATAGACATGCCAAAATGCCCGCTATAATTGTAAAAAGTGGAGGAGCCTATACCATTAATTTAACCTCAAAATTCCCAAAGCAAGGTCCAATTATGATCTTTAAAGAGTCAGGATCATCCCCATGCCTTCAGATTCCTACAACTCGGAGAAACAGCAAAGAAAACTCATGATTAGCGTCCCTCGCGCAAAAGATCCAATAACAGTAGCAAGAATCCCAGAAAAGCTCTATTTTACCTGTTCCAGAGCTGAATTCGAAGTCGGGCACAACATGAAAAAGGTAGCTCCATCAAAGAGGAAAAACCACTCTAAAATTTTAGATCAAAAGCTCTTTCCTAAAGCCCGGGAGAAACTCCAGAAAAATCATCGACGGTGCGGCCAAAATAGTGCCTCGGGTGACAGAAGGGGAAAGAATACAGATACTTTGTTCAGGGTGGCCTCAAAATCAGAAAAGAATGTGTGGGGAGGGTGGAGGATCTCTCACGCTTCGTGTAGCCTCAAGAACGGGCGAAAACGGACGTCGGACGGCCTCAAAATGACCCCCGGGACCCAATTTATAGTGGCTGGCCCGAGGGGTTTCGGGCTCCCGAATCGGGCGCACCATGCGTGCCTGAAACCGGCCCGCCACGCGGCGGGAATCGGCGCACACTCGAATTGTCGAAATCGCGCCATGTAGCGCACTTGGTCAATTATGGTGCGTCGGGTGCGCTGCGCGCGCCGCGTGGAACGCCACTTAGCCGTGCGGGTGTGCCGGCGTCGCGCACGCGTGCGCGTCCGCTGCGTGCCCGCACGCGCTAGCCCAACAGGCAGCCTAATAAGC
>CM054947.1:4306466-4393966 GCA_029168755.2 Tillandsia fasciculata | reverse complement strand
AGTTTTAGATGGATCGGATTGTTAAACCAAATTGGATAAAGACAATTTGGTTAAAAATAAAATTGTTAATTTTCTTATCTTTTGTAAGCCTAAGGGCTATAAATAGGAGTCTATTGGCTCTTGTAAAGGTATTCCAGTTAGAGAGTAAAAATAGAAAACTCTTCCACCTAAAAATATTTTCTTCGTTTTTTTCTCTCATCCGGTTTTAGATATCCATCGGTTAGGCGCTGCGACATTGCATCCTCCTCCGACTGATCAAGTGGTATTAGAGCGCCAGACCCTAGTGTATGGTGCGAACCAGAAGCGTCTACAAATCTACCAGCGAACAACTCTCCATCCTCGACATCTTCCGTAGGCCATCGATGACGAAAACGAAAAGCCCGCCTACCATGTCCGCAGACGAGCAGATAGTGACACCGGCCGACCTTGCCGCCAAGGTTGCGACATTGTCTGACGACATGAAGACCGTCTTAGATTGGATCAAGGCTCAATCTGCAGCACCATCGGCAATACCGGTGGAGAAGAGCGGTCGACTCTCAGGAACTCCTCCAAAGGCGCATGTGACGCCGATGAAGGGCGTTGCCGAGAGAACCTCGGGTGCGCGAGACGACGACGACTCTGACGATGACGAAAGCATCGCACCATCGCTTACAGAAGGAAGGTCACAACCGTTCAAGATTGAGGCCAATATCGAGATCCCCAACTACGACGGCACTGTCGACGCTGAAAAATTGGACGCCTGGCTCGACCAACTGGAGACATACTTCGACCTCTACAACTATAGTAGTGCGAACAAGGTAATTTTCGCAAAACTAAAACTTGTAGGTCATGCATTGACTTGGTGGAAGACCATTCTCCAAACTTCCACCAATGAGGATTTTACCTGGAGTCAGTTTAAACGATTAATCCGCCAGGAATTCTACCCTATGGGGTGTGAAGAAGAGCGATGGAAGCACTGGCATGTCCTGCGCCAAAGGCGCGACCAGACTGTGCAGGACTACACCACCGACTTTCGACGCCAAGCATTAGCGCTTGGCATCTCCCTTGACGATCCACAGATTTTTCACAAATTCACTGCCGGCCTACAAGAGCGTATCAATGATGAGCTCCGCATCTTCGGTGTTCGTGATATCGCCTCGGCAAGCCAAACAGCCATGATGTTCGAGCGGAAGAATAAACTGTCTCGCGGAGAGAAGCCATCTAGGGAGTCTGCCGAGGGCTTCAAAAAGGCTAAAAAGAAGGGGCCATCTGATCCTGATTTGTACTGTGATCATTGTAAAATCACAGGACATGTCAAGGATCAATGTTGGAAGCTCCATCCAGAGTTGAGACCGAAGAAGAAGGACGATCGTGGCAGACGCACAACAGCAACGACAACGACAATGGCAGCATCGACAAGTGATGCTCCTGTCTTAATCGGACGGATTGATCAAGCGGCCACTAGCTTGTCTCTGATGGCTAAGCCGAAGGAGACAAGCCTGTGCCCATCAAATCTGACTGATAAGAGAGAGGAGTTGTTCACTTTCCGAGTTCAAGTCAAGAATGAGGTGATCGATGCTATTATCGATCCCGGCAGCCAAAAGAACTTGATCTCGGAGAACCTAGTTCAAAAACTGGGTTTGTCGACTACACCACACCCACACCCATATCCATTGGGGTGGATCAACAGCAATATCGAGATGAAGATCGATCGCCAGTGCAAAGTGAAGTTTGAAGTGACTGGCATCTATATCGATAAAATGGTGTGCGAGGTTGTGCCGCTGAACATTTGCAACATCATCTTCGGCAGTCCCTACCTATGGGACCACGACGCTACCTTCTTCCGTCGTCCTCAGCAATATCAATTCATTAAGGATGGACAAAAGTTTTTGTTCACCACAGAGCCACTGTCAACAACAACAACTGTAGACTTGGTAACCGCTTGCCAGGCCAAGAGGATGATTAATGCTTGTCAAAAGTTTGCCTTACTGGTTATTCGGCCAGTTGAATCGGATGAGGAGGCAAACAGCAAGGTATTGAGCCTAGCATGCACGGAGAGAACGGACGACGTCGCCAAATCGTGTTGGTGCCAAAGAAAGATGGCGGGTGGCGAATGTGTATCGACTACCGCGCCCTCAACAAAATCACCATCAAGAATCGGTACCCCTTGACGCGGATCGATGATCTCTTGGACCAATTGAAGCATGCTCGCTACTTCACCAAACTAGACCTGAAGTCAGGCTATCATCAGGTTCGAGTGCGAGAGAATAACACCTAGAAGACCGCATTCAAGACATGACCGACATCGGGTGAAAGGCGACTTCCAAGAGGGTGATCTAGTCTGGCTCCATCTCAGCAAAGAGCGCTTGAAAGGCGAGGGTAGAAAGCTTAAGCCCATCCGCTATGGACCTTTCAAGATCGTGCGCAAGATTGGTGAGAATGCGTATCAACTAGAGTTGCCCGCATACATAAACATGTATTCGGTCGTCAATATCGAGAATCTAAAGTCCTTCGAGCCGTCAATGCTAGACGATGAGTCCGGAGAAGTACTGCCACCCATGGAGGATCTCGTGGTAGAACGTGAAGAGCAGCTAGCTGATGATACTATTCTGGAACACAAGGTCACAACGACACGTAAAGGTAAACGTGAAGCCTTCCGTATTGGACGGAAAGGTCAAAAGCCAAGTGCCGCTAAGTGATTCTAGATCCAGCAGGTGCTGGTTCTTCTCAAAATTTGGAGAGCCATGATCCGGGACGATCTAAATTCTGGATAAGTTTCAACCATTGAGAATAGGAAGAGGCAGTTACAACTACTCCGGATAAGTCTCAACCATTGAGGATAAGGCGGAGGCAGTTACAACTACTTCGGTTAGGATAAGGATCGAGATAGTTTTAGATGGATCGGGTTCTTAAACCAAATTGGATAAAGCCAATTTGGTTAAGTAAAATTGTTAATTTTTTTATTTTTTGTAAGCCTAAGAATTATAAATAGTAGTCTATTGGCTCTTGTAAAAATATTCCAGGTAGAAATTAAAAATAGAAAACTCTTCCACCTAAAAATATATTCTTCGTTTTTTTCTCTCATCCGATTTCATATATCAATTGGAAAGGCGCTGCGACATTGCATCTCCGACGGATCACAACAAGCCTGACAAATTTGAAGGCAGAAGAAGTCTTTCACTTTCTGTTCTATTTTTTAAGTAGTTCAGAACGAATTCAAAACGGATTGAAATTTATTATATTTGTTATTTTTACTTATGGCTTCATTTATGAAATTTAAACAAATTAATAAGTTTTTTTTTTTTTCACTATTGCTTATTGGGGCGGATAGAGACCGAGTTTTCACCGACCCCAATTCATTTTCATCCGGCAACAATTGCAACACGCTTTTTGATAAACCCAAAGCATTTTTTTTATTTTTGGTAACTCCGCCACAAGTGCGGTTCCCACGTGGCGCCACTTAATTGGATCCTTCGCATCGAGGGAAAAGGCCACCCGAACCACGCGGTCTAATGTCTCGCATATCTCCCTCGATCAAACCACAACTATACAAAATGAACGGTGTAGATCATTTTGACCGTTGGATACACCTAATATTATTCTACTCCCTCGGAACATATTTCCGTGGCGACAACCAAAGTTGTGTGAGTGGACCGCAATTGGTCCGAGGTCTTCGTCGCTCTCGTGCTTGTACCAACTTTTTTCGATGACGAAATTACCCTTCATCTCCCTTTTTTATAGCCTCGCATTTACAAGGGGCTATTTTGGTAATTTCACTGGCTCTTAGCATCGGAAATTTCGAGAATCGGAAAAGGATACGCACTTATTTAATTCCCATAAAAGCATCCGCATAAAGCGGGATAAAAGAGATACTTGATATTCCCACCCCCTCGTTTGTTAAATTCACGCTTAAGTAGTTCCCGGCAACGGGCTATAGCCGGTTGTCGGGGCAATTTAACCGCCGTTTCCGTTAAAGCGCTCAAATTAAAAACTTTTGAATAATTACATCCATTCCCATCAATACTTCTAAAATATTTTATTAAATTTTTTTCTTTAATATACTTTTCGTATCTTCTTTTATTATTTAAAAATAATTTAAATTATATCGAGTTAAACCTAAATTAAATTTTTATCAGTGTTATAAAATATATATATATATATATATATATATATATATATATATATATATATATATATATATATATAGATATATATATATATATATATATATATATTATTTCTAATTCGTGAGCAAATAAAAAAAAAATTAGTGTAGATAGAAAAATATATTTAAAAAAACAAATATTTAAAATATTTTTTATTCATAATTTAAGAATAAATAAAAAAATTTAGTAATGATAGTAGAATATTATTATATTTATTAAAGAACCAAATTAGTAATTTGTTACTATCATTTATTAACAAAATCTAACTCTATAAATAATATATTTGAACAAATTTAAATATTAAAAAAATATTTTTAATATTCATCTTCTAAACTGAATAAATAAAAAAGTAGAAATTTTTTTAGCAATGTAGAAGCAATTGCCTCAAAATATTTTGTGGGATAATAAATTTGTAAAATTCATATAAATATTTATTACAATAGTTTATTAATTTTTGGCTATTATAATTATTGTTTTATTTATAAACTAAATCATCATTTTCCTAAACTTTATTTATTATTGAATTCATATGATGTGTAAGTAGATATAGTATTTATTATTCATTGCTTAATTAGGATGTACCACATATTCAAAAAATCAAATTTAATGCATTAAATATCAATATGTACCATCTAAAGTCTAAGAGAAATACTATTTTTACACTCTTAAAAAAAAATAAAATAAAATAAAATAAAATATTGTTTGTCTTACATTTTATTTATTTTAAAATAAAAAAAAATTAAAATGCTTAGCACTTAAAAATATATATATATATATATATTTAACTAAACTTGACCGCTGTAGAGGATACAAGATGTACACAAACCATAAATTCATGTCACGTGAAATGTGAGAAATTTACAAGACACGTGGTAGACCGTTCGGATGAGTTCTGAAGTGAGCCCACGCATACGAATACTGAGACTACGTTTGGTTAAGATACAAACGAAAATTGATTATTTTAAAAATAAGTATAATTTTATATTTGGTTGAATATAAAAATTATAGGAATAAAAAAAATTATATTTGATAAGTTAAAGAGGAATAAGAATAACAGAGAAAATTAAAATTTATAAAATAAAATAAAAAAATTTAAAATTTTATAAATTTAAATATTTTATAATTTAAAAAAATATAAAAAATAATAATAATAATAATAATAATAAGAAACAAAAAATGGAATAGCTGTTCCACCTATAGAGGCTGTTCCACCTGTTCCACCTGTTCCACCTGTGAGGTGGAACAGCGGTTCTACCCTTATACCGAAATAATTTGGTATGAAAAAATAGCTGTTTTCTCCATACTTAAATACTGCTTGGTTATAAAGGAAGGATAACCCTCTTATCTCTCTTATACCGGTTGTCAAACAATTCCTAAAAAAATATGTTCATTTTAATATATTTCTGCTGTTCTGTTTATCGAAACTTTACTTTTAATTAAAACTTAAGTTATTCAAAATAATATAATTGACTTCGACCCACTCTAAGCTCTGCTGAATTCATTAACTCGATACCAAACAAGCTTTAGATCGCTACAAAAATTTCAGTATCACATTTATATAAATAAATAACAAATATATATATATATATATATATATATATATATATATATATAAACTCTAGTTCACGTGTAACTCTACTTCAACCTAACGTCACCTTTGATTTTTATTTGTGACATAGTTTGGGCATTGTATTCATTTGAAATAAGCATGCCCCTTCTCATTCTCTATCTTTTTTTTTTTTTTTTTGCACTTAAATTATTTATTTCTACAATATTTATTAACTTTAAATCATCCAAAAAAATATTATTATTTAGTATAGAATAATTTCTTTTTTTTTTATTTGGCATAAATTAAAAAATATAAGTAAAGTATAAAAAGTTATGCACCCCCTAACCCTATTTAATTAAAAAGTACAATAATAAAGTAGCAGATAATGAATAATACTACAATATATAACTATAAATTCATTTGAGAAAAAATTATTTTCAAATATTTTCCTGTTTGTAAACTGTAGAACTATATTTTTATTAACTTTGATATTTTACAATAACTTGTTGTTAAAAATAATAGAAAATGCTATATATATATATATATATATATATATATATATATATATATATATATATATATATATATATATATATATATATATATTAAAAAAAACAGTAATGCAAAGTGTACATTATTCAAAAATAAAAACACCATATTTTCTACTATATAATTTAAAAAGATTCTGCTTGGCCATCATTTTTCATTAAATATTTTTATATAATATTAAAATAAAAATTATAGGACTGTAAAATAAATTTTTATTTTTCGAATACACTAATATATTATAAAATATCATAGAGCAAAAATCATATAATAAGGATTTTTTTTTTTTGGATAATTACTTATATAATATTCATCTAAAGTTGGAATATTATTATATAATTATTTTTTTCATTTTAAAATATTATTTTTTTATTGTTATAAAAACTTGGAAATATATAAATATTACACTAGTCAAATTCCACTATATTTTTTTATAATAAAAATTTGCTTTTACAAAAATCAGCATTGATGTCCAATCAAAAAATCAAGAACAAGTTTTATAAAGTGTTTTTGTAATCAAAATAAAACCTTTTGATTTAATAATGGCTGCGTAGTATTTTATACTGCTTTAAATATATCCAACTAATCTAATATTTTTTAAAAGAATTATAATAAATTATTTTTTATTTTTTATATAATTATGATAGGATAGATAAATCCTAAGAAATAATTATAATTGATTGATCCACACTACGTATATTACATGATTTACGCATTTTAATGACAATTTTAGTAATTTTATGTACAACTAAGTAATTTTCAACAAATTTAGAAAATATTTATAAAAGTTTTAAGCTTTAAAAAATATTTATAATATCTTCAAATATGAAAGTATAAAAAAATATATTTAAATTTGATTAGAATATATTTTTAGGTTGCGTTTGGTTTAGGTATAAGCTTGAACTGCTTATTTCAGGAATAGATATAAGTTTCGGAACAAGTCGGAATCAGTCCAATTTTACGTTGGGATAAAAATTAAATTATTTTTAGGAATAAGAAAAATAGCGTTTGAATAATTAGATTAGAATAGTGAGAATAAGAATAATTATAATTTTAAAATAATAATAGTTTATCTAAATAATTAATATAAAATACTAATTAAATAATAATTTAATTATTTAATTAATTAATACTAGATAATCCTGAATATTAATTGATAAAATAATCAACAATAATAACTATTACTAATAAATAATTTAATTAATTAATTACAAATAATTTAATAAATTAATTAGTTAATTATCTAATAGTTAGATCATTAGTTAATAAAATAATTAGATTAGTAAAAATATTAAATTAATTAAAGAGTTAATATAATAATTAAAACTATATTTACTTTAATTAAGAATTAATTGATAAAATAATTAACAATAATGAGTATTATTAATAATTAATAATTTAATTAACTACAAATAATTTAATAATTTAATTATCTAAATACTAAACAATTAGTTAATAAAATAATTAGATTAGTTAAAATATTAAATTAATACAATAATTAAAATTATATTTATTTTAATTAAACTTATTCTTAATTAATTGATAATATAATTAACAAGAATGAGTATTATTAATAATAAATAATTTAATTAACTATAAATAATTTAATAATTTAAAAAATATTTAATTAGTTAATTATCTAAATACTTAAATAATTAGTTAATAAAATAATTAAATTAATTAAAATATTAGATTAATTAAAAAATTAATACAATAATTAAAATTATATTTAATTTAATTAAGTTTATTCTTAAATGGAAACAAGTTTTGTTCCAAAAAAAGGATGGAACATTAGTTCCAGTCTTATACAAGTTTATTTCAGAAAGACGAGAACTTCTGTTTCCATCCATAACCAAACACGTTTGGGTACAAAGAAAGGGATAACCCTCTTATCCCTCCCTTATACCGGTTCTCATACGCAACCTTAAAGTAAAAATGTATAAAACTTATCTAAATTGCAAATTATTTTAATCTGACTATTCAATCATTTAAAATTTTAATTTCACCATACAACCTTTTAATTTATTTGATTTAAATAATTTATAATTTTTTAAATATAAAAATTAAGTTAAAGTTAATTATTTATTTTAATAAATTTATAATCATGTAAATTATACGAAATAAACTAATTAAATCCGCAAAGGCAAACGACAATTTCAAATTTTGAAATTCAAAATCACTAATTGGCTCAAATAAAATAAATTAAAATATTAAATAGTAAAATTAAAATTTTAAAGATCCAAGAAGGTCAAAACATGACGATTTGAGATATATTTTATAGGGATAATTGCCTGTGTACCCCTGAAATATAAAGAAATATCTGATTTACCCCTCTTATTTTTTTCTTTCCAATATACCTTTCATACGTTCCACCGTTATTAAAAATACCCCTACCGTTTCCCTTTGTTAAGTTAACTATGGTTAAACTAGAGTTAAATAATAATCGGAGTTGAAAACTATCAAATATACCTATTTTGCTCGGGTTTAGGGTTTAGGGTTTAGGATTTTTTAGGGTTTTAGAGTTTAGGGTTTAGGGTTTTAGGGTTTAGGGTTTAGGATTTTTTAGGGTTCTAAGGTTTAGGGTTTAGGGTTTTAGGGTTTAGGGTTTAGGGTTTTTTAGGGTTTTAGGGTTTAGAGTTTAGGGTTTTAGGGTTTAGGGTTTAGGGTTTTAGGGTTTAGGGGTTTAGGGTTTTAGGGTTTAGGGTTTAGGGTTTAGGGTTTTAGGGTTTATTTGAAAGGGCAAAATAGTAATTACACACAGATAACGGCAGTTCTAAACGGTACACTAACAGAGTTTAACTTCAGGGGTATTTTGGAAAGAAGTTGGAACGTAAGAAGGGTAGTTTTAATATTAGCCTTCTAAGAGAGGTAAATCTGAAAACAGAAAAATTTTTAGGGGTATGTAGGAAATTGCCCCTATTTTATATATTTTTCTATCTATTTTTAATTTTTCTTAAATTATTTATATTTTATTTACTAAAATACATAAAAATTTTCTGTAAATATCTATCTTTTCATTATACACCTTAACTTTCAAAAGTTTATATTTAGTACTCTTAAAATTTTAAAAATATTTTTTTGTTGGTTATGATTTTACTGGAAAGAATAAAATGATCAAATTATTTATATTTATTATAAAAAAATAAAATTTTAATATATTTTTATTATTTTAATAAATATTTTTAATATAAATTGTAAGGAATAGGCGAAATTATAAACAAATGAAGGCTAAATATATTAATTTAGAATTAAAAAAATAAATATAAATTTTTGACTGCGAAAAAAAAAGAAGAAAAAAAAGAGAGAGAGAGAGAGTGAGTGATATTTATATAAAGTTTTTTTGTATTTTTTTTTTTGGGGTATTGGATTTATATGGATGTCGGATTTGATCGCCCAATAAACCGAATTCGACTGCCTCCTCGAGTCCGTAACTTGTACTGGATTCGCGGACACCGAATGCGGATTCAACCTCCAAAAGACACGCGCCTGGCACCTCCTACCGTACCCATCCGGTCACCCAACCCGCCCCACGCACTAACCCGCCCCCTCCTCCACCGGCCCAGCCGGTCACCCCGAGTTTCACCGCACCACTAGTCCCTGAACTACTTTTGTTTTGACAATAAAGTCCTTACATTTTAATGTCCATAATAATCTTAAATCTTAAATTGTTAAAAAAAAATTATTTTAATTCTTTAATCTAATATAATATAATCTAATTTACTACTAGATTAAATAAAAATTATTATGTTTTACACGCCATGCGTTTGTATGCTAATAATTTATTTGATAATAATAATTTAGGGATTGATATAGTTACAAATGTACTATAATTATAAGTAAATTTTGTATTTAATTTGATATATTTGAATTTGAGTACTGCAGTTGATACTGTAAAAAAAAAAAAAAAAAAAAAAAAAAAAAAAAAAAAAAAATTCAACTATAATTGGACAGAATAATTTTAAACAATAAAATAAGCTTTCAAATAAAAAGTATTTTTCTCAAATAAGCTTTCAAATAATAATTTTATTTTATAAAAATATCAATAGCACCGAACAGTTCAATACAATCAATTTTTTAGGGGCATTTTTAATATAAAGTCAAAAAAAATTTCAAAAAAAATATAAATAATTTTTTTATATTAAAAATATCTCACCACCGTCTATATAAAATAATAAAATTTTAAAAAAAGTATTTCTGAGCTGCGTGCAAGGTAAATTTTGAGGACGAAAGCGAGAAACGGAAAAAGTTCAGAGACTAAAAGTGCAATTTATCCAATACTCATTTTTTTACCTTGGAGGGGAGTGAGGATAGTAGAAAAACTAACTCAACCCAGTCCCGAGAGAGGGTTAAAATTTGGCTCTCATTTTGCGGGCGTTTCATTTCATTTTTTAAATTTTGGAGACGTTAAAATAGAGAGAAAAATACGAAAAAAAAAAAAAAAAAAAAAAATCCCCACTCCTCTCTCTCATCTCCGATCGCCGATTTTTTCGCCGGATCGGGCCGTAGTAGTTCGCGTCGGAGCTTCCTCGGCGATCTTTTGATGGCGAGTCCTCCCGTTTCTTAGCTTATTTAACGCCTCTCAAATCGGTGAGTTTTTTTTTTTTTTTTTTTAAAAAAAATTTATATCTTTTTCAATATTTTTCATAAACATTTTGGTTACCATTATTTTCAAATATAGTTATTATTTCATTTTAAAATATTCATCATTTTTCCTCTGTTTTTTCTTTTATTTTTTTTTTTTTTTCATTATTTTTAGATGCTTGTGGTTTCTTAAAAAATTTATATACAGTTTCTACCATTATACCGTTGCAATTAAAATTTTTAAATTAAATTAAAGAATGGTAATATTTAAAAACAATAATTAATTAATTTAAGATTAGTATGGGGAGAAATAATAAAAAGAATTAATTTTAACGGATTATTTCACTTTGTAGTATTGTGGTTTAAAAAATTATTTATTTAATATTTAAGTATTTTACGATGTAGGTTCACAAAGATGCAGTGAAATATTTTATAATTTTATTTATTAAATAAGGCATCATCACTTTTCATGTTCAAAAAAGTTTACTTAATTATTTTATTGGATAATAAAATTTTTTAGTAAAATATAATATAAATGGAATATTAGAATAATTGAGTATAACTTTTTCAGATTAAATTTTTATCTTGATCTTGATCTTTATAAAATGTTGAATTTTATAAAATTAAATATTTAATTAAAATTTTATCTTACACATTTTTATTGTATTGTAAAGTATATGTGCAATTATTATTATTATTAATTAAATTAAATTAAATTAAATAATTATTCATAATTATTAATTAAATTAAATGGGTAATAATTTCGGTGCGCCGCGTGTATATAAAAAATCCACAGGCCCCCTGCATTTCTTTCTCCCTGCGCCGCGGACGAAGAAGCATGTGCGGTGGTCCGGAGCGCATAAAGCTTTCGGAAGAGCCGTCCTCTCCCGGCCCGCATAATCCAACTATGCGGTCGCCGCCCAAGAACCTCTCCGTCGACGTCCCCGACTCCTCCTCCTCCTCCGCCTCCCCCTCATCTTCGTCGTCTTCTTCGGCTTCGTCCTCATCTCCGTCGCACACATCGCCGAGCCTCTTGCTCGAGCTCGCCGCCAACAACGACGCCGCCGCAATCCGCCGCCTCCTCCTGCTACACCCAGCAGCAGCCGCCGCCGCCGACGAGGAAGGGGTGTGGTACGGGCGGAGGAAGGGGACGGTGGCGACGCAGATGGCGTGGGAGCTCCGGACCCCGCTAATGGTGGCGGCGACGTACGGGAGCGTGGAGGCGCTCGGCGTTCTCCTCTCCGTCCCCTCCGTCAACGTGAACCGCCGATCATCATCCGATTCCGCCACCGCCCTCCACTGCGCCGCATCCTCCGCCTCACCATCCGCCCCCTCCGCAGTCCGCCTCCTCCTCTCCGCCGGCGCAGACCCTTCCTCCCTCGACTCCCTCGGCCGTCTCCCCTCCGACCTCGTTCTCTCCCTTCCACACCTCCCCGACCTCAAGCCCTCCCTCCTCCACCTCCTCCTCCTCTCCCCGACCCACCCTACCCCTACCCCTCCTCCTCCTCCTTTCCCGAAAACCCACCACCACCCCCCCTACCAAGAAAGGAGAAAGAAAAGGAAAGGGAGAGGGAGAGGGAGAGGGAGAGGGAGTTCTCTTTAAACGCCGGTGACCCGTCGCTGCCGGACATAAAGAACAGCGTGTATGCTTCGGACGAGTTCCGCATGTACTCGTTCAAGGTGCGGCCGTGCTCGCGCGCCTACTCGCACGACTGGACGGAGTGCCCGTTCGTCCACCCGGGGGAGAACGCCCGGCGCCGAGACCCGCGCAAGTACCATTACAGCTGCATGCCCTGCCCGGACTTCCGCAAGGGCGCCTGCCGTCGCGGCGACATGTGCGAGTACGCCCACGGCGTCTTCGAGTGCTGGCTCCACCCCGCCCAGTACCGCACCCGCATCTGCAAGGACGGCTCCGCCTGCTCACGCCGCGTCTGCTTCTTCGCCCACGCACCCGACGAGCTCCGCCCCCTCTTCGTCTCCACCGGCTCCGCAGTTCCCTCCCCCCGCTCCCCCTCCAACTCCCACTCCCACTTGGATTTCATGCCCACCTCCCCCTCCTCCAACTCCTCCTCCCTGCCCGTCATGCCGTCGCCCCTGTCGACCTCCGGCTGCTGCGCCGGCTGGCCGCAGCCCAGCGTGCCCGCTCTGCACCTCCCCAGCAGCGTCCTCCAGTCCAGCCGGCTCCGCACGTCGCTCAGCGCGCGGGATATGCAGGAGGCCGATGATTTCTCCTCTCTCATGTCCGACTACGATACCCTGGTGCGCAACGATCATCTGTCCCACTCCCGCCTCGTCGCCTCCGCGGGCAACCGCATGGCCCGGGCCAAGACCCTGGCCCCGTCCAATCTTGATGATCTCTTCTCCGCCGAGATTGCCTCATCCCCTAACTACAGCTCCGATCAGGGCGCAATCTTTTCGCCGTCCCACAAGAACGCCATCCTTCATCATCAGTTTCAGCAGCAGCAGCAGCAAAACTTGCTCTCGCCCATATCTACGAATGTGTTCTCGCCCAAAGCCGTAGACGCCCAGCAATTGCCCGTGCACTCGGCTCTGCTCCAAGCCTCTCTTGGGATCGGTTCGCATGGCCGGATGTCTCCTCGAAGCATGGAGCCGATATCCCCTCTGAACTCCCATTTCGCCGCGCTCGCGCAACGCGAGAAGCAGCAGCAGACGCTGAGGAGCCTCAGCTCCCGCGATCTTGGTTCGGGCACCTTTCTTGTCGCAGGTTCTCCTGTGAACCCTTCGTGGCCCAACTGGGGTTTGACGTCAAGGGCGCCGGACTGGGAGGTGAACAGTGAAGAACTGGGCGGGCTGCGGAGATCGTCATCTTTCGAGCTGAGGTCGGGCGGCGGCGGTGAGGAACCCGACTTTTCGTGGGTCCATTCTTTGTTTAAGGAGTCCCCTCCCGAGAAGCCCGTCAGAACTGGCTCCGCACATGCTGCCGGTGTTATTCCCGGCGGCGGCGAGGTTTCGGATTCGAACCTGCACATGGGCGGGCTCGATCAAGCCGCAGATGTCGGGGCATTGCTCGAGAAGATGCAGCTCGAGAGGAAAAGGTAGTTTAGTGATTCAAACAAGGTAAATTGTGCTTGAGGAGAAAATTATCAGCAGGTAATAACTTGGAGTTTGAGTAAATAAATATTCTTTTGGGTATGTCGTAAGGTCATGGAGACGACCGACGAACGAACGACCGACCGAAGGTGGTAATTCAAGGATTCATTTTCTTTAGCAAAAGAGTTCATATATTTTCTAGGGGAATTTAGACAGATCAAAAGCACACAAGTGTGGAGATATCTAATCTGGGTTGTTTCAAGTCCCTTACCCAGGTATTGATTTACTCCCTATAGTTCATAAATATTTATATTTTTCGCTTCATTTTTACCATGCCCTATAGCAAGCCTTTGTTTCTCAACTCATCTCCAGCATCTTATTTTCATTCTTTTCTTTAATACTAGTGTATATGTTGGTAAGGTGGTATCTAGTAGAAAGGAAGGGGATCCCTTAAGAAACGGAAGCCAATGTTACATGTTCTTAAAACCAAAAGTGTCTCTTGTAGGAATTTTTGGGGGTAATTTCTATGTTTTCTTACCCTGCAATGAGGCTTGAGCTACTGTTCTTCTTTGGTTGTACAGTGGGGCTCTCTATGATGTAACATTTTACTTAGACTTCATTATTGCTTTTACTTCCTACAAGATATCTATCTGATACTCTTTTGCTCATCAGTGTTGTTCTTAATCTTTTGGATGCTCAAAGCTAACCTAACCTGTAGGAAGTAATTATCCTTGCATTTTATAATAAGGGCATTATAAAGGTAGTGGTGGATCCCATTGCAGGTGATGGATATGTTCTAATAAGTGACATCTGAGAGGTTTTGGTTTCTCTGGGAAATTTTATAATGGAATAATGTATTGGATTAGGGCACCTAACTCTTCTTTTTTTGGCTTACAATTAGGTATCTGAGCTTAGTGGATTCTTTTAGTATGCTAAATTTAAGACAGGTTTGATTGTGGGCCCAAATCTTTGGAGGTTATTAATGTAACGACCTAAGTTCTTAGTATTAGGGTCCATCTGATGTGGGATTATTCAATTGGGATGTCACATACGCACCCCATTTAAATCTTGACGTCATTGTCATATCTCATTTCGTAGTCCAAAATAATCTGACGATTTGAGATCCATCCTATCTCACGCTTCCGACTGGAATAGGTGATGTAGAAATAGATGTGAGACTATTCTATTCTATTCTATTGGGGTTCACAATTAAGTTGGATAAAATAAATTGACCAATCCCAACTATAGGTGATATAGAAATAGATCACTGGTGTATACTTTTTTTTTTCTGATTTCAAACCCTCAAGTAATGTTTGTTTGATTTCAGTGATATGTTCCATTTGATATAAGAGATTTCATTACAAAAGCTACAGTAAATTTTGTTTAGTTTGAGCTGAGAGTTTCTTAATAAGAGTTATCATAGGTTTACAAATACTGCTTTTATTTTGCTTAAAACTCAAAAAAATGGTGATTCTACATAGGTTGCTGTTGTGGTTTTTCTAATTTGATCTAAGCTCTACCAAAAATCTGAATCCAAACTCAGAATTCTAATTGCTCTGATCATCGTCCGATAACTGTGTATGACCCTAATCTAGTGAGAACTTAATTTAAGCCCTGCACATGCTGATGCAGGAACAGCTTGGTTAATTCCTGGTAAGATGATGAAAAAGACAACTGAAATATCTGCAAAATTTTGTTAGTCTCATCCATTGCCATTTGTATGGAGGCATTAGGGCTTTCAAAGTGGATACTCACATGAACAAAGTTTGTTCCAGCCAGTCAACTGTAGATTTGAAAGTGAAATAAACCTAAAGGTCTTTCATAGCACCAAGCAATCTTAGCCTTTGCTTTTGAATTCTGGTTTAATAGTTGAAGCAGGAAAAGTTTTTGGTTTTTTGTTGGTGTTTTTTTGTTCCCAAGTAGCACTGCTGTGATACTCTAATAGTCTTCACATTGGATGAAAATATGATTGTGATTGAATGTATAAGAGAAATTGGCATTAGTAATAATAATTAAATTTAAGTATTTTTGAAAGTGTATGACGAGTTTTGGTTGAAGGAGGATTTTAATGACAAGATGACAGATTATGGTAGTCTTAATGACAAAATTAGTAAGACAAGTGTTATATTGTCTTGTGATCTTGGATTGGGCTGTATTTGGACTAACAATGATGACAGGTCTAAACCGAAAGAGTCTGTAACACCTTAAGAGCCGGTTTGGGCAACCCCAAAAATACTATTTTTGGTTATTTTATTTTATCTTATTTTATTTTTTTTTTAGTAATTTGTTTGGATAGTTCAATAAGGTAAAAATACTACAGAATATTCTGAACTTTATAGAATAATTTTGAAGAAAATAAAAAAAAAAAAAGGATTAAAAAAATATCTCTATTTATCGGGTATAATTTTTTCACTCGCCTAAGTGTCATAGATACTGAAACGGATACAACACGACTTACTCTAGTCCGACACGGACATGCGAGCTTTGTAGAAGTGTCCATGATACATAGTCACTCGTCCTCTTTCTCGTTTCGTCTCCTTCCGCTCCTTGTGTCCATAGTCTTTCCACTCTTATCAAAAAAAAAAAAAATTTGTTAACATTCTTTCTTCTCATATAATATCTTAAATTATTTTTTTCTCTTTTCGTTCTCCTCTTTCTCCTTTTTTTTTTTTTTTTTTTTTTTTTTTTTTTTGTACATTCTCCTAATTTGTATGACAAATCTTTCTTTTATATTCTAGTTTTACATCCATCTTGTCTATAAATATTATATATAAATTTTTTTTTTCAAAATTACATTTTTTAAGTCGAACTTTTAGAATATTTAGATTGCATTAAATTTAAATTTTTCACAACGTTACAGATTAAAAATATAATATTTTATTCAAACGCCAAAAAAAAAAAAAAAAATATTATAGTATATTCAGAATTTTATATGTACCTATACAATAAAATATAAAACTTTATTTTTAATTTTTGTAATTACCAAACAAGCTCTAATAGTTTCACATTAGATGGGAATAGGATTGTGATCGAATATATAAGAAACATTATTAATAATATTTGAGCTTAAATTTTTTGGGTTGTTAGTTTTGACACAACGAGTTATTATTATTAATAGGTCGGATTGTTACATCTGCACGATGTGAGAATGAAAGAGCTTTTAAAATTAACTTTTTATGCTAATTTTATTAATATTTTTTTAAAAAAAAATAAATAAGAGTATTTTAAAATTTTGAATAGATAAGTGAACGCGCAACTTTGAATTAGACTTAGTTTGATAATCTCGTGGCTGAAAATATTACTTTTATATTATAGAAGACGAAAAAAATTTTAAAGCATTTATAATTTTTTCTTTTCTAATATTTTAAAATTGCAATAATTTTATAATATCCAAGAAAAAAATATTAAATGTACACTTAAATTTTTTTTTTAGATCTTTTATAATATAAAAATAATGTTTTTAGTCAACACATTATCAAACTAAGTCTTAAACGACCTATGATAAAATTAATAATAATAATAATTTTATCAAATTTATTTATAATTTTATCAAATTTATGGATTTTAATCATTCTTTAGCAAATAATAGTAGCTCAATTATTGATTATTAACTAATGGTTAAATTTGATAAAGTTTTAAACTCTCGTTAATTAGTTCAGGAACATTTTTACATTTTTTAAAACGAATCATTTATTTTTGGCTTTTTAAGTGGAGGGTGGATCTTGAAATATATGAAAAATCTCCCTTGAATTTTGAAGTTAATTTATATGGAACTAAATGGCTAAGATATATTATGCAACAAAAGTAAATTAAAAGTGATTTGCAATTGAAGCCTAGTTGCCTTAAATTGTAGCTGAGTATCGTTCTCAAAAAAAAAAAAAAAAAAAAAAAAAAAAAAAAAAAAAAGTGATTTGCAATTGGATGTATTTATATGATTATTAATAATTTTTCAAGCGTAATAAGTATTATAACAAAAACTGAAAGGTCTAGTTCGTTGAGCACGAAAATACTAAAAAAAATTAAAAATAAAAAAAATAAAATAAAATATAAAAATATTTATGTGGATCAGCCACGCTTACATTCACGGCGAAAACGAAACAGAAAATTTTGTTATAATTAAAGTGGTGTATAAAATATATTTTTTATAAAATTCTATATAATTTCAAAAAATGCATCTATGCACCTTCTCATCTCTGCACCAAATTAATAAAATAAAACTATATTTATAATAGTGGGTAAATTCTAATAGAAGTAGAAATATAAATTTAGATATAATACTAATAAGATTAAACATAATCGAAATTTAACTTAATAGAATAGGCAAAACAGAATAGAATTAGAAAATCTTTCGGTTCTAAAATTTAAGACATATCTAACAATAAGACAATCAAATATGCATATTTTCCATTGAATTTTAAAGTAGTTTTGTGATACATTTTGTTCCTCTTGGAGTTTTTTTTTTTTTTTTCTTCATAAAAGTAGTTTTAAAAAAAAGAAAAAAGAAAAGAAGAAGAAGAAGAAGAAAGAGGTGGAAAATTTCAAACTTGTGATATCATTTAGATCACATTGAGGAGAACATCAATGTTATTTTCTCTTTTCGTTAGTTTCAACTTTAATCTATGAACACTGCACCTTCCTTGTTGAAGAAACAAACACCGAATTGTCGATGTTTTCGTCGCACTCAATTTTGTTTTCTGACTCTGCACCGATTGCGACGGATTAACAAAAAGGTTTAGATGCTTCGGCAGTTACTTGCATTTTCAGCAATTTGAAAGATTGAAAACTACAATACTCGAATACCAGATCATCACTTTCTTTTGTTCCTCCGTTTCGGATTCGAGATCACTTCAAAAGCAGAATCTGCATATGTTCCTCCTATCCCATGCTTTTCATTTCCTGCGGACATTGCGAAAGTAAAGTTTTAGATATATACGCGTCGAGCCATGGTGCTTGTAAAAGCTTCAGGTATTTGGTATTTATAAGTTTTTTATCATTAGATTTAATTTTTTTTTGACTAATTTCATCTCTTAAATCATAGTATCCTATCAACTACTCACTAAATTCAAAATTTACTATCATCTTAACCGTATATTTTTTCATCCAAAGATCAAAAATTTACAAGCATCAATGATTTAATACTTTTAAAAGTATAAAAGCTTAATTATATATTTTTTTTTTTGTTAACTCTCTTGCATGCTTAGGCACTGTTGTGATCGCATTGAACGAGTAATTTTGTGGAGGTACTTTTGGGGGGAATATTTATTGCAATGGCTTTGGAATTAAAGTCAAAAGGACTAGGCATAACAATTCCTAGTATGAATAATTCTAACAACCATGATGCTTTTTTTTATTATTTTTTATGGTAAAAGTTTATTGGCAAATTTTGATATCACTTGTTAGCGATTGATGTTACATCCATTCCTTTAGCATCACATGTTGACAATGTCGGATCGTTGGCGCTAACCATTAATCCCAAAAGCTCGAGCTGTTAGAAATAGCAACCAATTCACTTAAAGCGTACAGGCACAGCGCCCACGGGTTTCGATCGGACTCAACCCACCTGGACGTTGGGTCTATTGTTGGGGGACCGCAACTCAACTTATTAGTCTCCTGGGCCTATTGTCACGGGGCAGGACGTTGGTCCTATTTTAACCCATAAATAAATAGCCAACAATCCCCCCCCCAACACCTGCACCGTGTGGGAATCGAACCCGTGCCACTGGCTCTGATACCACTTGTCGGATCGTTGGCGCTAACCATTAATCCCAAAAGCTCGAGCTGTTAGAAATAGCAACCAATTCACTTAAAGCGTACAGACACAGCGCCCACGGGTTTCGACCGGACTCAACCCACCTGGACGTTGGGTCTATTGTTGGGCCTCTTGCCGTTAGGTCTATTGTGGACCGCAGCCCCACTCAACTTATTAGGCTCACCCAACTCAACTTATTAGTCTCCTGGGCCTATTGTCACGGGGCAGGACGTTGGTCCTATTTTAACCCATAAATAAATAGCCAACAGACAAGTGTCCTACTCAGAATAAAAACCTATACAAGATCTTGTCCATCTCTTTTTTTTTTTTTTTCTTTTTTGGCTAAAATGTATTTTATCCTCTTTAATATATTATGTACCTGTTACACTTAATCTCTTAGATAAAAAATTATGCACTTAATTTTCTTGGAAACTTACGTGGTTAGCACTTAGCCTCTTAGAAATATATATATATATATATATATATATATATATATATATATATATATATATATATATATATATATATGCACTTGCTTTGAGGAGGAAAAAAAAAAAGTAAAAAATGGAGGCATATTTGGTCATTTTTTATATTTTTTTAACACAACAATATGATAAGATATTTTTTATCTTTTGAGAGGGAGTTAAGTCTATATTTTTTATATCTAAGGAGTAAAATGCAACATAGGATATATTGTGAAAAGTTATCTGCATTATAGCTTTTTTCTTGTTTTTCCATTTCTATGACACCATGAGATGTCAAAAGAAAATTGAAAGGAAGGATATAGAGGCATTGTTTGTTTCGGGTATAAAGGGGGATATCCCCTTTGTACCCAAACATATTTGAACAAGATGGGATTACTTATTCACCTCATTTCCCTCTTATCCCGGTTTAACCCGGTACAACTTTCTCCCACCCCGAATTAACATTCCATCCTCTCTCTCTCTCTCTACCCTTGCACACTTCCCAACTCATTTTAACACTAATTTTAACACTAATTAACACTAATTAACACTAATTAACACTATTTATTAATTTTTTAATACATAATATCTTACCAGAAAATTTTATTATAATTTTTATATTATATTAATCATTTTTTACATATAAATAATTAACACTAATTTTATATATTATCTAATTAATTACATAATATATATTACAATTATTATATTTAAAAAGTTATAATACAATATTTATTTATTAATTTTTAATACATATAAAAAGATAAGGGCATTTTTGTCTTTTTACTCAAAAGTCAACTATTTATCCTTCTTATTCTTCAATCCCAGCCAAACACTATTTTTCTTATACCTGGTACTAACCTATATCCCAACCAAACACTATTTTCATTTATCCTATCTTATACTCAACTTTATACTTATACCTGGTACTACTAATTCTCACTAATTCCCGAACCAAACGATACCAAAGAGTATATAATAAAGAGTTTTTATATTTACGATCCAAATTTCTGAGTCATCCGATTTTCGTTGATGCAATTAGTAAAAGATGAACAAAATTATATGTAGAGGCTTTCCGTCGTGAGACGGAGATCACTACAGTTCCTATTGCTTTAAGATTCAAAATGATAAACAGATTGATAGTAAAAGAATTGAACTTAAAATAATTTAGAATAAAAGGGATTTAGGACTAGGTTTGATACAAAATAGTTCTTTAAGCAATAGTCCTTTAAGCAATTTATTTATAAATAAATTAAGTTTGTACATTGAATGAATTACCGCTTTCTAAACACGGTAAAACATTCATCACTTTTTTTTTTCAAAGTATTCAAATTATTTTTAGTATTTAATGCTATGTATCTTTTGACATTTGGATATAGAAAATATATAAATCAAAGTACGTTTGATGAATAATTTATCGTTTAGCTTTATTTTTATAAATTAAAATTTTAAATATTTATTCTTATAATTAAAAATTTATGTACTTGTCCGTCCATAAACATCTCCACCAATCTCTCTCCACTAGCTCTCTCTCTCTCTCTCCTCCACTATTTACCCTACTTTCACAACTCTCTTTTTATCCCCTCCCCCTTCTCCCTTTCTCTCTTCCTCTCTTCCTCACCTCTCTTTTCTACCCCCTCCTTTACTCTTTTCCTTCTTCTCCTTCCAGCCAGAAAAGCCATTACTCCACTGTGCTCTTGAAGCCTTCTCTTTCACATTGAGTCTCATCCTGCAGCAGTAGCCAAGAATCTTGTACAATGCCATCTACAACAACTGAATCAAAATATGAACAATCGTTGTTTGGCTGGATATAAGTATAAATGCATTATAGCACTACAACAAAAATAAATTATAGGGACATATCTTTGTGACATTTTTATACAAGTGTCCTATTTATATTTCATCTATATCTAAAATTATGTTATAGGGACATATTTTTGTGACATATTATAATAATATATCGCTATACACCCTAATGACTGCACATATAGCGACACTAATTACAAGTATCGGTATTTTTTCTAGCGGTACTTTTTTCAAATTTTAGAAATATCTAAAAGTGTCGCTATAGTATAGTTTTGTTATATATAGTGTAGTAGGAGATACATATAGTTTAAAATATAGCAATTATAATTATATGCGTCTTATTTAATAGGATGTAGTCTATTTATTAAATTTTATTATATATGAGAAGTGAGATTACCCCTAGTATAATATATATATATATATATATATATTATTCAAAAAGATAATTGAGAAGATAAGCATATTTTTTGTTTAAAATTACTCTCTCCCCAACTGTTAAATTAGAATTACAGTTAATTTGAATATAGTTTCAATTACTGTAGTTGAGTTTTTTTTGTATAATTCAAACTATAGTCGTTGAATTAAAATACATCAAACCAAACACCGAAATTGAATATGCATGTTGTTGTAAGTATAGTTTCAACTAGATGCAACCTAACAACCCCTAGAGGAAGCTCACATGATACAAAGAAATAGCAACCACAAAATAGTAGAATATAGCTCGTAAAACTATATAATAGTAAAGTGGAAATGTGCTAAAAATGAAATATGATAACTGAAATTTACCCAAAGGCTTGCAATTACACATAAAAGTTTTGATACTGCAAAGATCATCTTCGGATCAATAACTTGTCATGACATCCAAATATCATCTAAGACCCTCCCTAGTTGGATGGACCGATATCGTATTTTACACATCTCTTTTCATTTATTCAAGAAGCTTAATATATTTGGTAGACGAAAATCACATATCTCAAAAGATAAAAAATAATCGACATCAAATCATCTTATACCAAATCATAGATGCCGATGGAATACTTTCAACGAAAACAAACTCCTAACTTACAACTACACAAGAAAATCTTTACTGCATAAGTTATCTCTGATTGAGTACTTATCACCACATCTAAAGAAGCCCAAATGTTTTTGTGCACAAGAGTTAAAGTACAAAGCAATAGAGCATCTGCTGCAGGATAATTTAACCATGGATGTGACACCCACCTACTAGGAACATATTGATGGGGATGATCCTGGTTGGTGCTGGGACACCCCTAGAAATTTTGCCCTTGGGAGCTACTGACCAATCCAGTGTAATAAAGTTAGGTACTAACTTGACAGGGAGCAACACCAACCAACACTGACTTGTACTGATGTTCTAGTAGGATGTGATATTGTATAAGAAAGTGGAGCTAAGTTATATGCTCATATACAGCAAAAAAATGTATATTTTATATTCGATTCATCTAAAAATTAGATATTTTTTAGGGGTTATTTCGTAATTTGTGAAGTGCCCCTTATCATATCCCCCACCCATTAGATTAGTGGGGTTTGGGATCGATGTATACCCCAAAAAAAATATACAAGTAGCATTTTCAGCAATGCTACGTGCATGTACACTTTAAAAGGAGTATACATTCTACACCCCATCTATTTAAGGGTGAGGTGTCTTTTAGGAGTCACTTCACAAATGCTTTTCTAAGTTTTGAAAAAAAATTTCTTTCAAATTATTTTCGATGATGAGGCATCCGATTCGACGATTTGTTTTATTAGACATGATTTACAGTTTTACAATTATTTATAACTTAAATTTTTTAATTTTGTTTGTCTAGTAAATGAGTAGCCTCAAAATGAACAGCTAAAATTAAAAAACTCATTAAATAATAATAAAAGACTTAAATTTTAAATCGGAAGTATTATTTTTGCTCTTTATAGCAAACAAAATCTTTTATTAATTTTTTAAAAAAATTTAAATTGTTTTACAACGTTGAACTTACAAACATATCATATCGGTTATCAAAATAGTAGTTTTAAAACCTTTTGATCATTTAGCAAATAATTTTAAAAAATTATAAAATTTAGTTTCTAAATAGCTCTAATAACATAGATCGTACTTAATAAAGCTGATCGTCAAATCGAATGTTCCATCATTACTATGTGCTTTCGAAAGCAAATGAGACGTGGACTCTAAGAAAGTAATATCTATAATATCTATAGTGTTATTTGCAAAAATATTATGTAAAAGTATCTTTAATAACTTTCAAGTAAAATATATAAAACTTACATGAATTATAGATTATTTTGATTCGACTGTCTGACTATTCAAAATTTTAATGTAAGTACCAAACTTTTCAATTTATTTAATTTAAGTAATTTGATAGTTTTTCGAATATAAAATTTAAACTAATTGCTTATTTTGATAAATTTAAAGTTGCATAAATTACATAAAATATGGTAATTAAATTCGTAAAGATAAATAATGCAGTCAAATTCTGAAGTTACAAAGTCGGTTCAAATCAAATAAATTAAAATATCATATAGTAAAATCAAATTTTTTTTATAGATTAGATAGTCGAATCCAAAAGGCTGATAGTTAAGATAAATTATATACCTTTTTTTTATTTAACTTTTACAGCAAATTCAGAAGCATTAAATAAGAGGTTCATCTAGTAGAATCACTCACAAAATTGTGTTTTGTTGAGCCTGGTGAGTGTTAGGTCCATATGCAAATTAATGAGAAATAATCTAAGAAATACATGTAAATTATTAGATAATCATTCATCTATTTGAAAACATTATAAACGCTTACTGGAATCCATGCTTGATTAAACACGTTCTCAGATTTTATCGTTTCTCAAACACCGACAATAAAATCGTCTCGATTGAGTGTTTTCAAGTTTAGATTCGTCGTCTAATTAATTTTGCTCTGAATGGGGCAGGGCAAATGACCGCAGGAATCCGACTCGGGACCGCAATCCTATTATTTTCCTTATATACTACGTTTAATTAGGGTTCCATAAATCCTAATTAGACTTGTATTGGGTTTCTACACATTAATAGCCCATACCCAATAGATGTTTCCAGAGCCCATATTAAATCACTTAATGACCCTATTAAATTAGATAGCCCATAATATAATTGTAAATTTATATGTTAGCCCATATATAGAATAATTAAATCCAACAATCTTCCATTTGGGCTACATATTATATCTTGAAATAATTATATTATGATATGTGCGCACCAGAATAGCTATCTTTTCCTAAAACATCTCCTTAATTACAATCTGGTCCATCTACTATATTAGTATAAGATCAAAGCGGTCTTTGTTATACAAATTCATAACTCGACCTATCAATGGTCACCATACCAACATATTCAATGACATAGATCGAGTATGGATGTGTAGCATAAAAATTACATGCAATGTGATCTTAATATGCCTATTTTCAACTGGTCCTAATTTATTCTTGAATGAGATCCTATTAAGTTATAACAGACAAAACACATTCAGAATATGAAATAAACTATATACTTTATTCTGCAGAAAATGAACACAAAGTGTGCCTGAAATTAAATAACATCAAAATACAAACTCCCACTAAAACTGCACATCATCAAATAATTTAACACCCATATGATCAGTATGCTCATAAAACACTTTGGGCGGTAAACCTTTGGTGAGCGGATCCGCAACCATAGAGTTTGTTCCAATATGTTCTATGCACACATAACCATTCTGAACTCTCTCTTTAACAACAAGAAACTTAATGTCTATGTGCTTTGACTTTGATGAGCTCCTGTTGTTATTGGGATACAGTACAGCCGATTTATTGTCACAGAATATCTTTAATGTCATCTGAATGCCATTCAAAATTCGCAACCCAGTGACAAAGTTTCGCAACTATATCCCATGATTGGATGCCTCATAACAAGCTATGAACTCAGCCGCCATAGTGGAAGAAGCTATAAGTGTCTGCTTAGCACTTTTCCAGGAAATAGCTCCTCCAGCTAAAAGATAAACATAGCCCGATGTGGATCTTCTACTGTCTTGGCATCCCGCAAAATCTGAATCAGAATACCCGATGATCTTCAAATGTTCTGATCTCCTATATGTGAGCATGTAGTCTTTTGTTATCTGTAAATAACGCATAACCCTTTTGGCTGCTCTCCAATGATCCATTCCAGGGTTACTCAAATATCTGCCTAATATCCTAACAATGTACGCTATATCCGGACGCGTACACACTTGAGCATACATTAGACTCCCTACTGCCGACGCATAAGGAATTTTTTGCATCTCATTCACCTCAAACTCATTCTTGGGGTATTGACTGAGACTGAATTTGTCTCCTTTAGCAATAGGGGTATCTCCTAGTTTGCATTCTTTCATTCCAAACCTGCTAAGAACCTTATCGATATAGCTCTTTTGTGATAACCCTAGGATACCCCGAGAGCGATCTCAGTGTATCTGTATACCTAATACAAAAGAGGCGTCACTAAGATCTTTTATTTCAAAATTCTTTGTCAGAAATCTCTTAGTTTCATGCAATAAGTCTATATCGCTACTAGCAAGTAATATGTCATCAACATATAGTACCAAGAAAATAAATTTACTCCCACTTAACTTATGGTATACACAATCATTAACTGCATTTATTTCAAATCCAAACGAGATAATTACTTGATGAAATTTATGATACCATTGACGGGAAGCTTGCTTGAGCCCATAGATAGATTTCTTCAATTTGCAAACCATTTTCTTTGGATCGCCTGACACAAAATTTTCTGCTTGCACCATATAAATTGTCTCGTCAATATCACCATTGAGAAACACAGTCTTTACATCCATCTGATGTAGCTCAAGGCCAAAATGAGTCACAAATGCCATTATAATCCTGAAAGAGTCTTTCGATGAAACCGGAGAGAATGTCTCTTTATAATCAATACCTTCCTTTTGAGTAAAACCCTTTGCAATAAGACGAGCCTTATATCTCTCGACATTGCCTTTTGAATCCCTTTTAGTTTTAAATATCCATTTACAACCAATAGGTTTCACACCTTCAGGCAATTCGACGAGATCTCAAACATTATTGTCTTTCATGGACTTTATCTTATCATTCATGGCATCAATCCACTTTTGAGAATTAAAACTTTGTATGACTTGGCGAAAGTTGATTGGATCATCTTCTTTCAGTCCTATGTCTTCCTCATGTTCTTGAAGAAAGATGATATAATCATCTGAAATAACATTTCTTCTTTCTCTAGTAGATCTTCTTAATGACATCTGTTCTTGAGGTTGTTGAGTTTGCTCTTTATGAGCAATTTCTTGATT
The DNA here is from genome assembly GCA_029168755.2 of Tillandsia fasciculata. Taxonomy (NCBI): domain Eukaryota; kingdom Viridiplantae; phylum Streptophyta; class Magnoliopsida; order Poales; family Bromeliaceae; genus Tillandsia; species Tillandsia fasciculata. The sequence goes on along the minus strand of CM054947.1, from coordinate 4,366,743 downwards.
TTGGACGGGGAATTCATTAGCATTGTCTTGATTGTCCGGATTTGCTTCTTGAATATTGTCAGTGATAGAAATCTTATCATTGTCAATAGCTACTGTAGGAAGAGAAACAAATTCCTCTTCAAATACAATGTTCCTTATCTTATCTTCCCCCCAAACTCAACTTCCTCAAAAAAATTAGCATTTCCCGTCTCAAAAAATGACCGAGTCGTGGGATCATACTTGTAACCCCTTGATCGTTCAGAGTATCCAACGAAATAGCAGCTAATAGTTCTTGAGTCCAATTTCTTTTCATTTGGCTTGTATGGCCTTGCCTCAGCTGGACAACCCTAAATGTGTAAGTGCCTAATACTATGCTTCTTTCCTGTCCAGAGTTCATAAGGGGTTTTAGCTACTGCTTCGCTTAGAACCCTGTTAAGAATGTAAGTTGCAGTTTTTTAGCGCTTCTCCCCAGAAGGATTCTGGTAAGGTAGAATGACTAATCATACTCCTTACCATATTCTTAAGCGTTCTGTTACGTCTCTCAGCAACACCATTCTGCTAGATTTTCCTGGCATCGTGTATTCCAGGACAATTCCGCATTCCTCTAGGAATTTAGCAAAAGGCCTTGGACGTTGTTCACCTGATCCGTCATATCTGCCATAGTACTCGCCACCACGATCATATTTAACAGCTTTAATTCTTTTGCCAAGTTGGTTCTCAACTTCAGCTTTGAAGATCTTAAAAACGCCCAATGATTGAGACTTCTCATGAATCAAATATAAATAGCCATAACGGGAATAGTCGTCTATGAACGTAATAAAATACTATTGACCATTCAAGGAAGCCGTAGGGAATGATCCACAAATATCAGTATGAATTAGTTCTAAGACGTCAGAACTTCTATTGGCATTTAATTTTCTAATATTTGTTTGCTTTCCTTTAATGCACTCAACACAGACTTGAAAGTCTATTAAATCAAAGGGATCAAGAATTTCATCTGACACAAGTTTCTCAATTCTCTGTTTAGAAATATAACCCAGGCGCTTGTGCCATAACATAGCGGATTTCTCATTAGTTAATTTTCGTTTTGTACCACGAGAACTAGTATACAGGGATTCATTATATGAAGCGATTGTATCCAACAAATATAGATTATCATTCACAGATAAAGAATCAGTTCCAACAAGATTTGAATTTTGAAAAAAACTAAATTTATTATTTCCAAATAAACAAGAGTAACCAGATTTGTCCAAAATAGAAATAGAAACTAAATTCCGTCTAAACGACTGTACAATAAATGTCTCTTTTAAATCCAAATAAAAACCAGTCTTTAATAACAATCTAAAAGTCCCTATGGCTTCAACCGCAACTGATTTGCCGTCGCCCACAAAGATGAATCTTTCAACATCATTTGGTTGCCGGCTCGTCAGACAGCCCTGCATAGACACACTTATGTGATTAGTAGCACCAGAATCTATCCACCAAGTGTGTCTAGGTACAGAAGTCAAATTAATTTCAAAACAAACCAAAGTGAGAAGTTTATCTTTCTTAACACGTCAAACGACGTATTTAGGACATTCTTTCTTCATATGTTCACTCTTCTTGCAAAAGTAACAGGTGAATTCCGAATCCTGTTTCTTTTGCCCTTTCTTTTGTAGTGTCCCAACCGCAGCTTCCTTTCCCCTTTTTCTCTTTTTATCTTTAGAGGAGTTTGCCAAGTGAGCACTTTCTGGTTGATCTTACTTTAGTCTTTCTTCTTTTTGCACACAATGAGAAATGAGCTCGTTAAGAGACAATTTCTACTTTTGAGTATTGTAACTCACCTTAAATTGGCTATATTGTGCAAGAAGAGAAATGAGAACCAGATGCACGAGCAAGTCCTTAGACAGCTCTAACTTTAGTGCCTTTAATTTTGAAGCAACATGAGACTTCTCCATGATATACTCCCTTATGTTGCCCTTTCCTTTATACCTCATTGAAACAAGTTTAGATAATAATGTCTTTGTTTCAGCCTTTATGCTCTTGGCAAAGCGCTTTTCCAGTTCCTCAAGGAACTTCTTGGCATCATCCTCATCAGATATAACGCCCCTGAAAGTTTCTGGAATTGCACATTTCATAATCATGAGACTCATGCGATTAGAACGTTCCCACTTCTCAAAGTCCCTTTTATTCTCAATGGAACTTTTATCTGTAAGAGAAGGGGGTTGTTCTGTCCGTAGCGCAAATTCCAGATCCATGCAACCGAGAACAATCATAACGTTCTCTTTTCAATCCTTGAAATTTGTGCCATTCAGCATTGGGATTGAATTGATATTTACAGATATTGAAAAAGCAGAAATATTAGCTGGACAAAATAAAATAACAAACATTAAGCTCACAATTTCATCCATAATAAAAACATAATAAATAAATTCAAATAATAGTGAGCCCCAAAACAAGATGCCTAGAACAATATTGACATTCAATCTTTGGACAGAAATAGCAATTGTAAGTGGTACTCTCAATGTAGTAATCAAATACTAACAATTAATCCTGTCAAATAATAAATTTTTCTTTGGATAGACTTATTATTTACACGGTACACTTGATAATTGTCACATATTTATTATCACAATTGTATGTGAAGTTTGGCCAAATAGTTACCTTCCTTTGGGCAAGTCACCATTCGCATAAACAATAATTACATACATCCAATTATTTCAAATAAACTAATCTACACAAGAAATGTTACTTTGATAACACGTTGCTTCAATTAATCTATTTTAAAAAATTGGACATTCCAAAAATAAAAAAATACGAAAATTTGAATTTAATTTCAAAATTATGTTTTGCATAAAGAAATCCCAAAAAAAAACTTTACTTTATTACCCGAAATCGTTAAACAATCGAAATTCGGAATCCAAAATATCACAAATCAAACTATAATGCGGAAAAAAAAAAGTTTCATGACAATTTTCTTAAAAAAAAATTTTCTACCCTAAATAATCTTTATGGCAGAAAAAGAAAAAAAAAAAAAAAAAAAAAAAAAAAAAAAAAAATGACATCTAACGATTTAAACATATGAGGCTCCGATACCACTTGTTAGGTCCGTATGCAAATTAATGCGAAATAATCCAAGAAACACATGTAAATTATTAGATAATCATTCATCTATTTGAAAACATTATAAACGCTTACCGGAATCCATACTTGATTAAACACGTTCTCAGATTTTATCGTTTCTCAAACATCGACAATAAAATCGCCTGGAATGAGTGCTTCCAAGTCTAGATTCATCGTCTAATTAATTTTGCTCTGAATGGGACAGGACAAATGACGGCAGAAATTCGACTCGGGACCACAATCCTATTATTTTTTTTATATACTACGTTTAATTTGGGTCCCATAAACCCTAATTAGACTTGTATTGAATTTTTTCATATTAATAGTCCATACCCAATAGATGTTTCCAGAGTCTATATTAAATTACTTAATGACTCTATTAAATTAGATAGTTCATAATATAATTGTAAATTTATATGTTGGCTCATATATAGAAAAATTAAATCCAACGGTGAGTACCTTGGAGTCTATAAAAAAAAGATTATTAAATTTGTAGAAGTCATATATTGAAAATGATTAAAAAAAAAAAAAAAAAAAAACTAAGGGGGTATATAAAAATTTGAGCTATAGAAAGTGACTTAAGTCTAACAATCAATTTATAATATTAGGGTACTGGATTTGATGCCTTGCAATGTATTTTACACAACATTTGAACCAAACTAAAACCACTACTTTTCCCCCCACCATTCTCTCTTCTTTTCATTTGAACCAAACAGGTATGCCTCAAAACTAAACCACCACTTTTTCCTCATCATTCTCTCTTGCTTTTGTAATTTCTTTTTATCCCAAGCAATACTTTTGTAATTTCTTTCGATTCGAAGCAAACACGTGTGTCGAAAAAAATATTTTCATTCTATACTAAAATATGTGTTTTAAATTTTTCTCATATTTTTTTTCTCTTTTTTAAAAATTTATTTTCAATAGTTTATTGATCTGAACGTCACTTGTCTTTTCAATTTATCAAAATTTAAAACATGCTCACCAAAAACATTTGATAAAATTGATAAACAGATTACTTGTGGTCCAATACCTTACATGCATAAAAGATCTACTACGCGTCCAATTAGGCTTTGACAATATTTTAAAAATTGAATCGAACGGGCGATGCAAAAATGTTACTGGATCAAAAATTACTGATTCAACCAGTGGGTTAGCCATTAATTGAACCAATGATGACACCATAGCATAAGAAATTTTTAATTTTTATTTTTATTTTTAATATATACTTAATTAAAAAAAATACTAATTAATTTTTAGACCACAATAAGTAGATAAAAAATTTTAAGTGTCACTTTTTATAAGGTTAATTTGTGCTAATAAAAAATAAAATCAACTAGCTTAACTTTAAGCTGTGAGATTTTAACATGACTTAAACAAATAAAATCTGGTCAGTTTAATTAAAACTAGAATGGTTTATCAATTTGATGGTTGAATTGTCGTTTCAAACGGTTCAAAATAACTTTTCGACTTATTTGATTTGAAGAATCGAATCGATTTGTTTGTTTTATAAATTGGATCACGATCGGATCAGTTAAATCGGCTGGTTTGACCTGATTTTTAAATCAGTGGGGTTTTCTTGCCTGCCAGGGTGTGACTAGAAACTGATAAGATTGTGTCTGTCTGGTTCGACTCGATTTATAAATTATAACTAACAGACTGAAAATCTGCAATCGGACTGAGCAAAAGCTTTTCTGAGAAAATGCAATCTGGCTGGACCAAAAATTTTATGATTTAACTGGGCCTGACCCATTTTTGTCATCTAACTCGGCCTGACAAAAACACGACCAATAAAAAATTTCTTAATTAATTTTTGACCTAGTTGTTGCACATTTTCAGCTAAGGAGGTAATTTAGTTACTCAGAAAAGCGCCAAATTTTTTTTGTAAAACAAAAGTTGTTTATATTAAAAAAAAAAATTTGGTTTTCTCTGTTTGGTTTCAAGAAAAACTAAAATTAGTTTTCTTCTAAGAAAAATCAAACAGACATAAAACTAAAATAAAGATTTTTCATGAAAAAAAAATTTCTCATAATTTTTTTTGTAAAAAAAAGTTTAAAAAAAAAAAATGACTGGAGCACACAACATGCTATCTTTGTCTTAAAAAATCAAAAAAAAAAGTTCTAATATTTCTTGGAATGACCCAATTTTTCTTCGTTTATTTAGCTTGAGCATAGAAGAATTTTAGAGAATATATATATATTTTTAATTCAATTAGGATCATTTTGAACTGGGCCCAGATATTTTATTGTAATAGGGTGGTATGAAATCTTGAATATGCTGTAATATTTTCGTGTTTGGATAAAATGCTATATTTTAAATCTGCAACATTGTTGTGAAAAAATCTAAATTTAATGCAATCTAAAAATTCTAAAAGTTATACTTAAAAAATTATAATTTTAAAAGAGAAATAAAAATTATATATAATTTTATTGAGAAGAGATGTAAAATTAGTATAAAAGCGAGTTTTCTCGAGTAAAATAGGACATATGTAAAAAAAAAAAAATAAAAAATAAAAGAGAAAGTAATAATTTAAATTATTATATGAGAAGAAAAAAAAATAGCAAAAAAATAAAATTGAGAAGTAATACTATGGAAAGAAATTTACTCCACTCTAACATTTTTTTAAATTTTTTTTTAAAATTATTGTTTATAATACTGTTGTAATATTTTTATTAGAATAAAGTGACCAAAATAATATTTTTGATATTTTTCAAACGTACCTTAAAACAACTAGAAAAAACTCCTTAGTTTCGGCGGCAAAATTTTCGGCTGAATAATGCTATCCGTACATCTGATTTTGGGTGTATGATATGCATCCCATTCATTCAGAAATAAAAACTTTTTTACCTCATTTCAGAATGCGTGGGATGTAAAATACACACCCCATTTCGAAAGTACAAGAAATATTTTTCATTCTGTTAGGATTAATTATCCTGTTGATCCCTACCCTTTTTTTTTTTTTTCAATGAACTCGCTAAGCTGTTTGGTTATTAAGAAAACTAGATTAAAAAAAAAAAAAATTCTTTTATTTTATGAAAAACCCCTATTTAAGTTTCCGCCCATTTGGTTCTAAGAAAAATTTAAAAAAAAAATATTTTTTTATTTCAAATTAATAAAAAAAATAGTGGTTTTAGAGTTTTCCATAAAATTTTAAAAAATAAAAATCAAAGAAAAAAGGTTGGAAAGCTGAAAAAAGAGTTTGTCATAGATAATTTTTCCTTGAAATTTTTTTTTCTATATTTTTTATAAAATAAAACTTTTTATTTTGATCATCTTCGTCTGCGGCTTTTATAATTCATTTCAATCAGGTTATTAAATAAAATAAGATGAGAAAAAAAAAAAAAAAAAAAAAAAAAAAAAAAAAAAAAAAAAGGCAGATGATACAACGAAGAAGCAACGAAGAAGCAAAAGAAGCACAGAGAGAAGATGAGTAGAACGAGGATAAAAGAAGAAGAAGAAGAAGATTATAAAGAAGAAAAAAAGGGATGACAGGAACTCAACAAAAATGTAGTAGAACACTATTAAGTTAATTAACAAGAAAATTTAAATAAAAAAGGTTAAAAATTTAATTGAAAAAAAAAAAATGAAGCACGCTGATACCGATTATATAAGTCAAGATTTAAAATTTTAAAATTAAATAGTATGAAAAAAAAATATTAAAGAAGAGCTAATAATTTATAATTTATTAATAGTATATAGCTATCTATAGAGAAAATTTAACTCATCTAATATACTATATATATATATATATATATATATATATATATATATATATATATATATATATATATATAGCTATCAAGTCATAACAAATAAAAAATTAAAATTTTATTTTGGATAATTTCAAATTTAACTCTGATTAGATAAATTTTTAAAAATAAAATATAATTTGAATAAATTTTATTTCTAACTAAATTTTAGATTAAGTTTGGATCATTATTTTCAACATCCTCCCTTAATTCAAATTTCTTCTTCGAACCGTAAATTCCGCACCTGTAGTTTTGATTATCCACATCAACCTTAAAAATCTATAGATTTCTCTATATATCTGGATATTTTGGATTTCCTGGCTTTAATGTGTACGCCTTACACCATATCAAAACTCCGAATTTTTAATTCTATATCTTCATATGCTTTTCATTTTTTTCACTACGTGAAAATTTTTTAATTACATCATTATTTTGAACTTACTCGTCGGTCTGAATCACATCGTTTTGATCATCAACATATTTTTCACAAATCTGTCCTTCTTCTTGATTTTAATCAGATTATTTTTAAAAAAAATTACAAATTAGGGCTTTTGTATCTTCGCCGTTAGGTTTAACTTTTTTTTTTTCTTGAATTTTATTATCTTCCTGCAAATCTTCTCCTCCAACTTCTGTTAACATTCTTCACGCTTTTCACCATTGAATTTTTTCCAACCAACGATATATACGCTGCTTGAAAAATATATAATAGAACTTCTATATCTCGTTTTCAAAATTCTTCTTTAACAAAATAAATTTTCATAATTTCTATTTTCTACCACATCCACAAATTTTGAAATTCTAAAAAATATCAAAAAATAATTTTTCATCACTTAAAATTCGTTCTATCAAATTTTGGTAAACTAGATTGAATAAATTAATTTAAATTTATAATGAAACTAGAAAAATCAAAAATTAAATTTCACACGTGTATCTTTCTGTTCAAATGACGTTCTTATTTCATCGAGATCTCGTCAAGTTTTTTGTCTAGCCCCACTCGCTATTTAGACAAATCTTTTTGACAAGCATCACAACCTTCTCTCGTGTGTTGTGTGAAGGTCAACTTCTTCGAAATAATTTTTTTGCTTCGGTTTCACCGGAACGTCATCTTTGTCGATTTGCTACGAGTCGCTTCACTTTGATGCAGCTATCTTGTATACTGGTTCTATATTCTTTTCAAATTTGTTATCTTTTGGTTTAAAATTCATCCTATATTTTTCAATTCTTCCAAACTCTACCGTAACCGCTCTGGTTTCAATTGTTGAAACCAGTATGCATACTGATACTGATTATAGCCCAGCACGAATCTAAAATTTTTAAAATAAAATAATATATAAAAAAAGATATTAGAAAAAAATTAATACTTTATTAATAAAAAATATTCAATTACACTTTTGATGATATTCTTGATCTTATGCGGCCATATTTATTGTGATCCAATTCATCTAATTATATCACGTCTATATATATAAAGAGAGAGTACGTAGAACTTATATACTTTCCAAAGCAAAAATCAAAATATACGTATAATTTTTTTACCATTGGATTTGCATTGAGATATGTGCTAGTGTTCTTTCTCTTTCTTTAGTTGATTTTATAATAGTACAAATCTCAATACAAATTTTATGATAAAAAATTCATAAATATATTTGGGCTGATACTTTTGAAAGTATATAAACTCTACTATATATATATATATATATATATATATATATATATATATATATATATATATATATATATATATATATATATATATATATATAAGAGAGAGAGAGAGAGAGTCCGGCTACTATACTATTAATATTATCAAATTATTTGTGCTATCAAATTTTCTACTCGTAGATCAACCCCTTTGATCGTTTTTACCCGTTAGATTTTACTATTTCCCTACCACCTATTAAACCCAATGGGCCCACTATCATCTCAACCACATATCTTTTAATCTAAGGGTTAAAAATTAATAGTACCAATGAATTTGTACTATTAATAGTATTCCAGCCTAACTATATATATATATATATATGAGTCCGGCTAGAATACTATCGATAGCACCCGGCTAGAATACTATCGATAGCACCAAACAATTGGTGCTATCAAGTTTTTAGTCGTTGGATAAAAAAATATGCGGTTGGAATTATAGTAGTTCCCTAAGATTTTTACTATTCAACCAGCCACCTAGTAAACTCTAAGGGACCGGTTGGAATTATAGTAGTTCCCTAAGATTTTTACTATTCAACCAGCCACCTAGTAAACTCTAAGGTACCATTATAATCCCAACCGCATATTTTTTCATCCAACGGTTAAAAATTTAATAGCACCAATGGCTTGGTGATATCGATAGTATTCTAGCCTAATTCATATATATATATATATATATATATCAAGTCACATATTAAACTTTTATTTTAAATAATTACCAATTTAACTCAAATTAAATTAAATTTTAAATATAAATTAAATAATTTAGATAAACTCTATCTCTAACTAAATTTTAAATTATGTTTGAATTACTATTTTCAATAAATGATACAATTAACTCATACTGTAATGACCACTCGATATCCTAATCTGATCTAAATTAGATTTAGACACATAAATATATTATTTTTATATAATAAAAAATCTAAAAAAATTATAAATATTTATAAAAAAAATTTCTTCAATACTTTTAAAATTAAAAATACTTATTTCTCATAAGTCCTGTTTGATTCAAAAATAAAACAAAAATAACTAAATTTTTTATTTATTTGAAAATAAATCATGCAACTTGCCAAACTATCCAAGATACCATGATTCAGAATAATTTTCTTAATTAATTATTTAGTATTTTTTATTAATAAATATTTTTATAAATATATAAAAATAAATATTAGACTATAAAAACATATGAAAAATATCGACGAGCCAATCAGACACGAAAATCTCGCTTTCTTTAAAAGAGATTCAAATCGCAAATCTCGCTCTCTTTAAAAGAGATACAAACTTCAGTTAGCAAAACTTTCGAACCGATGCAATAGAATAATAACTCATTTCCTTCAAAATATAACAACTCGATTCTCGTCGTGTGACTTGACCAACTCTATACAAATAGATAAATCTAAAGCTTCTCTAAAAAAAAAATATTTTTTTTTTTTACATCTTTCATAAAAAATAGTAAAATAAAACTACCAAGTTTTTTTTTCTTTTGTATTTTTATTTATTTATTTTTAAGTGTATTTAGAGAGTAGAAAGGCTTTCTATTTATAAGCTTTACAAGCCTATAGATTACAATTAATTTAATTTCAAAATTAATTATTAGAAGTTAGATTTTTATTTAAAATTAAGAGAGTTGTGAGTATATAAATGTTCTTCTTACGACTCCTTAGTTATAAGTTCAAAAAATATATGTTAAGAGAATAGTTAATTCAATTGCAACTCCACCTTTAATTCTTATTTAATAAAAAATGTTACAACAATAATAAACAATCGATAAAATATCAAATTAAGCAAAGTTTTTATTTCTAGTGTCTTCTTTAATTATATAGGAAATAACACAATAGTTAGTTACTAAATACTACAAAAGAGCTCCGTACTAATAATACAGAATCACCATATTAATTAATTTAGCAAATCAAGCAATTAAGAACAAGTTAATTAGTACACCAGTAATATATTATTATTAGCTTACCCATAAAATTCAAAAAACAAAAACAAAAATAAGAGAAAAATGAAAAGGAAATTAACAAGGACACACACTATTAATTGATAACCAGAAGAAACACACAGAAGCAGTACAAGTAGAGCAACAACTCTGAACACGACACGACACAACGACCATGCATGCACACCATCCATATTAATTATAAAGAAGGACGGCTAATTAACTAAGCCTTGCCGGCCGCCTCGTGCGCCTTGCTCTGGACGATATGGCCGACATCCTTGGCGCGATGGCCGCCCTCGGCCATCCTGTGCTTGGCCTGCTCGACGTAGTCCGGCGTCTTATGGAGCATGCAGCGGACGGTGTCGGCCAGGCAGGAGAGGGAGGACAGCCCGCCGAGGCCGAGAGCGCCGGAGGTGAGGAAGCCGGCCACGGCCAGGCCCAGGAGGAGGGCGGCGGGCACGAGGACGGGGCTGAAGAGGAGGAAGACTGGAGCGGCGACGGCAAGCCCGACGACCGAGGCGACCAGCGCCAGGCCCGACAGCACCAGCAGCAGCCCCCCCGCCGGGAACAGCGTCGCCACCGTCAGCGCCTGCGACGCCGTCGGCCCCTTCTCCGGCAGCGGCAGCATCCCTTTCACCGCCTCACCCGGCCGCTGCTGCAGCTGCTGCTGCGTCGTGAGGCGTTGTTCGCGGTCGCCCATGGTGGGAACTTTAGGAGAAAGGATAATGGGAATGGGAACGGAGGAGATGGGGATGGAGAGAGGAGGAGGAGGAGGAGGGGGTTTAAGACGGGAGGGAGAGCAGGAGATCAAGGTGACACGCGTGGGGTGGACGGAGACACGTGGTGGGGATGGTGGGTTGCATGGGATACAGGTTGACGTGTGCCGGGATCGGACGGCTCTCGTGAGCTCTGCCGCTCTACCGTCGTGATTATTCTGCATCTGTTTGTAGATGTTTGATTACACCTGTGGCTATTATTCTGCAGTTGTAATTATATAAAGATTTAAATTTGATATTTATTTTGATATATTTAAAATTAAAATCAACTTCTACGAGGTGCCTTAGCTGCAATAATTAGAAATACATTTAAATTAACTATAGTTCTAATTGTAATAGTTACAGAGAATAATTTTAAACCAAAATAAGCTTACCTCACTACATGAAAGTTAATACTGAAGAAGGCTTGTTTGTATACTTAATAATATTTAAAAGTATTTTAATATAGTCTAACGTCGTATTTAAAAGCGTCGGTTAAAATATTGACAAATAAAAAATTCTCACGTATATACTGACGCTTATGTCAAACGTCGGTAAAATATGTACTGACATTTTAAAGCGTCAGATTTTTTTTTTTTTTTTATTCTGACATTTTACAACATCAAAAACTTAAAAATAATAATAAAATTTATTATTTAATTAATATAATGATGTTTTTTAAAGCGTCACACTCTCAATATGTTCCAAGCGCATCGTCTAAAATATATCTTTATATTAATTTTTTTTTAATAATGCCTCTTTAATAATTGTTTAATAGATTTTACTTTTTGTCTCTTATTTAGGAAGTAATTTCACCGCTCTATATACAATTCTCAACCGTATACAATCAAATCAAATATTTATAGATGCGGCTCTATCTACTGCATCCAACTAAATTATATATATTTAATTATAATTATTATATTTTTAATTAGAATTAATTTTATACAATTTTTTATAAATCTATCCAATTATATTTGTACAAATTAACTTTAATTTTGTATATTTATTCCTTTAAAAATCTTAATTAGTAAGAATTAATATAATCCCTATCATCTCTGTTAAAAAAATAGTTAATTATAAATTAAATACTTAATCTTAATTAATGAGTGAAGTAAATTTAGCTTTTTACATTTTCAGATATTATACTTAATCATAAATATATTTTAAATTAAAAAATAAATAGTAAGATAACGATAATAAAATTTTAATTAAAAAAATTTTTAAACTATTTAAAATAAAATCTATACTCTCAATCTTAATTACGAAACTTCTATCATCAATTTTTTAAAAATATTTATTTTCAATCGTTCATTTTTATATCCACTTAATGTATCAAAAAAAATATATAAAAAAAAACTAAAATTAAATTTTTAAATAATTTAAATAATTTAAATCATATTTAATAATTTCGATCATCGTTTTAAAAACAAATACATAACAACAAAACACACTTGCTATCAATAGCATACATAAAACCTCTTTTAAGAATTTAGAGATGCTACACTAACATCTATACAGGAATTTTCTTATTTAAACATGGAAGTAATTTGGATGGACATTTGACACTTGACTAGTAAAACGCCTAACAATTGACCCTCCACTTGATGGATTGACCTTATGAAAATAAAAATGATCTTAATATCCTGTATCTTTAGCCCATATAACCAAGGGTATTTTTAGAAATATTTTTTTGTTAGCCTAGTATGATTATTATGTATATAATAGCCCATATAGACTGATACCCTTCAAAAACTGAAAGTATATCAAAAGGGCCTTGGATAAATGTACCTTAGAAAGAAAAGTAAGGTAATCTCAATTCTCAACTTAACACAAACCATGAAAACACATTTTATGTGTTATCTGCTGCTAAAAGTAAGACAATCTCAAACCACAGGAGTATGCACTGTGGCACAGATTCAGTTGTTGTGTAGTATCACGTCCTTTCTTGATTTTTTTTTTATTTTCTTTTGAATAAAATTAGTAGTTTGGGATTAGAATTACCGAGTTTTTTTTTGGTGGAACTTTTGGACTTGCGGGTATTTTTCTGTGATAGAGCTCGAAAAACGGAGAATTGCAAAGCGATCGAATCTGAATTCCGATTTACGAATCTCTTGGTTTGGGGTTTTTCTTGGTTTCAGTTCCAGATAGGTAGGTTCAGATGATCTTAGCGTTCGTAGTGTGCATCGGGATCCGTGCAAGCCGTTGCGGGGAGTTTCGACGATCGGCACGTTTTTCGAGAAGATTAGAATACCTCTTCTTAGACCGTTTCTAAATTCTCTTACGTACAAGTGAAATATCAAGTTTTACTTAAAATATCTTTTTAAAGAATCACAAAACCCAAAAAAGAAAAGAGGGACCGGTTCTTTCATCTTCCCCGATCGAACGTGCCGGAGGCCGAGAACGGAAACGTCATCGCGATCGGGGAGCGGATCCGGATTCCCTTTTACCTGCGAGGAGCAAGATCGGGTCGTCTTCTCCGTTGGAGCAAGATTAGAGACTTTTTCTTTCGCGTTTTTGGTTGTTCTCGTTTTGCGTGTTCTTGGCCGTTAGGGTTTTTGTGTTTGGGTCTTCTTGCCGGGCGACGTTTGGATGCCCTAGCCGCCGCCACCTCGTTGCCGCCGCGCGGACAGGGCGCGCGCTACCCGCGCGACGCTGAGGGACCTCGCTGCTTGCGCGCTAGCGCGGGGAAGACACCCGCGATGGGCTACCGCCGCGCTGCTTGCGCACCCGCGCGGGGGTGGTGCCCGCGCGGGGCTGCTGCTAGCGCTGCGCGCACCCGCGTGGGGGTAGTGCCCGCGCGGGGCTGCTGCCGCACTGCTTGCGCGCCCGCGCGAGGATGGTGCCCGCACGGGGCTGCTGCTGGCGCTGCGCGCGCCTGCGCGGGAAAGGCACCCGTGCGGGGCTGTTGCCGCGCTGCTTGCGCGCCCGCGCGGGGGTGGTGCCCGCGCGGGGCTGCTGCACGCGCCCGCGCGGGGCTACCATCGCGCTGCTTGCGCGCCCACGAGGGAAAGGCACACGTGCGGGGCTGTTGCCGCGCTGCTTGCCCGCCCGCGCGGGAAAGGCACACGCGCGGGGCTGTTGTCGCGCTGCTTGCGCGCCCGCGCGGGAAAGGCACCCGCGCGGGGCTGCTGCCGCACTGCTTGCGCGCCCACGCAAGGATGGTGCCCGCGCGGGGCTGCTGCCGCACTGCTTGCGCGCCCACGCAAGGATGGTGCCCGCGCGAGGCTGCTGCTGGAGCTGCGCACGCCCGCGCGGGGAAGGCACCCGTGCAGGGCTGTTGCCGCACTGCTTGCGCGCCCACGCCGGGGTGGTGCCCGCGCGGGGCTGCTCCGCGCGCCCGCACGGGGAAGACACCCGCGCGGGGCTACTGTCGCGCTGCTTGCGCTCCCACGAGGGGGTGGTGCCCGCGCGGGGCTGCTGTTGGCGCTGCACGCACTCGCGCGGGGCTGCCGCCTGCGCCGCGCGGGAGAGACACCCACACCGGGCTGTTGCCCGCGCTTGCGCCCGCGCGGGGGAGGTGCCGACACAGGGCTGTCGCATGTGCCAGGCCGCCCGCGCTGCGCTGGTTGGGTTTTGGGTGTTGTCTGTCTTTTCCGAACAGAAGTCGGGTCCACTAGTTTCGCGGGGCATGGTTTAGTTTATTGATGTTTCTTTAGGGACTTTTTATGTCTGGGAGTCGTGCGAAGGCGAGAGACGTTTTCAAGTGTTTCGATCGGCGCTTTTTGAGGTGGGTTCTCTCATCCGAAAAAATGGAGGTTGTTGGTTGAGGCATACCGAGTTTTCCCTTTTCCTCGTTAACGATGTTTTGGTTAAAGTTACATTATTATGAGTTGAGGACTAACCCCATTTTATGCACGTGCATCGATTCTGTTATTCTGGAGCAACTGAGTGTCGCAGTTGTTTTTGACACTCAATTTATTATTATTATTATGCTCATGGCGCTTGCACGCACACCGGCGGTTTGGTCACCGTGTCGGTGTACTTTTTCGAAGAGGTGGTCTGCAAACCCGTGAAACCTACTATGTGACATTAGCAGGGGCCCCTTGCGGTTATTTGCGATGCTGCACTTGTGCAGTGGAGGGTTTAAAGGCACCAAGGTAAGAGCGGTGCGAATTTCTTTTGCCTGAGGTCCCCGGACCGACATGGCAGGTGCGGAGTTTGGTTTTCTCGATAGGGAATATGTTTGCATGCAGGATGGGAATTGTGGATGCTCTGGTTTTACGGTTTGATTTGTTATCTATATTTGTTAGCATCACTTTTGTCATTATATTACATCTTTATTTTTCGTGTCACTGACTTTCCACACTGTGACAGGTTCGATCAGGAGTGGAATCTAGAACGGCGATGAGGCTGCGACTAAAAGGATTTAGATTTTTTCTGGCTAATGACTTTTTCCCTTTTTCTTAGTTGTTTATTTCAGTTGGATAACTTTATGCATGTGACTCTCTTTTTATCGTGGATGATGTGGATGTTGAATGGGACTTGTGATATTGTGATTGACTGATTTTACTTATGCACTTTTAAACGGCCGTTTCAAAATATAGAAAAAAGATTATAAAATTATTTTAAAAATAAGATGTCGTGTGAACATAGTTTTGCAAACCCGTGGTTTTATTCTTTCAAATTCATATTGCCTTTCAGACAAAAGATTACGAAAATATTTTAAAAACCAGATATCGTATGAACACTATTTTGCAAACCCGTAACTTTATCCTTTCAAACTTATGTTGGTGATTGGTCAATGGGATTGGTTAATGGTTCCCTTTTTAGTCTTCATCTTGACTGGTGTGGTTAAAATGCAGTTGTGGTTTTACGCCGTGCATACGCAAGAGTGGCTTGATTGTTAAAGTCGAGAACGCTAACGTATGTGGCGGGTCTGTGCACGTGACCGGCGAGGATTTCCTTTCAAAAAAAAAATATTGCGCTATTTTCCGTTTCATTAAACCCCCGGGCGTGACATGTTGCAATAAAAGAAAATGCAAAGTTATTATCTCCAATTAATTTTCAAATTTCCCTGTACAACTGCTACATAGGTGGAAGTGAGATGAATATTTAGGCATGGTATCAGCAAAAGAATAGTTGGAAAATTGAGCAACCAAAAGAGAGAAGACCCACCAAGACAAAAAGGTTACTTCTATAGAGCTAGCACCATTCAGTTGGTCTAGACAACAGGAGCTGGATCTCTTCTACCTGTAAGAGTGAAAATTGTGTATGAGATAGAATTCGAAGAAAAAGGATCATGATAATGATATAAGCAACCACCTTACCTATTAGCACACAAAAATTGCAACTAATGCGCCTGACAGGCTAGTCATTGAAATTTTACGCGATACATAGAGAGGAAGATGGCCAAGCTCAAATGATTCAACTTTCGGAGGCAGTGACAAAGTAATCGCAAATCGTTCTCCTCTTCAAAGAGGGAGGGTTTAGAACAGATGAAGGGCTGCTTAATTCATCTTTTGGGCTCTTCTGCATCTCTAGGCCTTCCCTTAGGAGCAACCCAAAATTTCGCTTCTTTGCAGATTCGGGGGTAGTGAACTCAAATGTATTATGTCTGTGAGGTGAAGAGGGGTTATCTGTTGAACATGCCGCCTGTTCGTCTATAACAAGCCTCCTACCTTCAATGTTGGGTGCTGTTACCCTCTTTCTGACTGCTGTTGGAGAATTTGTATCCTTGTAATTCCTTTCGCCGATATTCCAAACTCGGACCTATAAGAATCCAGAGTAACAACTATAATGATAATGTGATTTTAATGTATTTGTTGATGTTTAATATGTGTTTTCTATTGTTAGGTGTGCCTCAAAATTGAAAATCGTCTCGATTTTATGTTTCGATTTGCCGACAGCTTCATGATGCAACAATAAATTTTGGAAAATTTTTGGAAAAGAAAATTGAATGTCTGTGCTAAGAGAAATCCATTAAGTATTTTGTTCTCTTTTCTTTTACCCTAATGAGATCGAGAGATTGTACGAAAAACAATTTGTATTCCCTTTTGTAAAATAGTGAAACTTTCCTTTTTCACCCGTAATTTTTTTCCTACAAAGAACTTTTTCACGTAAATCTGTGTTCTTCATTTTCTGTCGTGCTTATGTGATTGTTTACTTTGTGATCACCTTTTGATTTTGCTTCTGTTTGTGCACTCGTCATAACATCTATTATGCATGATATTGAGTAAGCGGCATTCAATATCTACAAGTCTAAAGATAAATGAACTTTGAAGCAATAAGCATTTGAATGGGCAAATCACCAATGAACTAAAACTGAAAAATAAGCTTTAAATTAGCTGGAGAAACTAACCATGAAATCATCAGAAGAAGTTGCTATCTTTCCGACCTCTGATGTAAACCTAAAGAATGCGAGGAAAGGCATCAGCAAAAGCTATAGCAGTTCATGGTTAGCAGAAATTCAGTAGGCTCAATTTTTTACCAATCAACTGCCGTAACTTCCCCCTCGTGGCCTCTCAAAATTACAGGGTCTTCTTCAGGTTTCTCTACCTGCGATGGCAAATTCTCTTGATGTGCAAAATGATATAGAAATGGAAGAAGTCCTCGAAGGAGTAGAGATATAAATACCTGCCAAATATATGCATTGCCATCACTAGAACCACCGAGAATGTGAGTTCTGTCAGGGCTAATTGCCGACTACAATAATATAAAAAAGCTTATATTATCACATATCCGTATTACATAAATGAGTCGACAAACTATACACATTATTTGTTTGACAAGGGAGATTCCAGTACAAAGGGAGCACATTGACCTCTGCAAGGAAAGGCAAACAAATTCTTCGCCTCCTCACCTTTACAAAGAAAGACTCTATTCTGCTTCCGGAGAAGACCTTCACTGGACCTTTGTGGAGGTGAATTACATCATACAAGTAAATCCTAACATATTCAGAGGCAATGATGTATTTTTTTATTATTGAGAAAATACGTAGTTTAAGATGCTGAATATAGTGACCGAATAGATGTTACTGTTACCTATTATCCATGCACGAAGCAGCAATATATGCACCACTTGAATCTTGAGATAGGCAAGAAATTCCATGTTGCACTTTTTCCTTTAGGTGCAGAAGAGAAAGGCGAAAAGACCAGAAGCTAATTAGTCAGATGCATAAGACGTTTTCAGATTGGAAGCACATGCAAGGCAAGCTTTAGTTATATTAGCATTACTTGGGCCTATCGGATTGTGTGGTTTACCTACAAAACTACAAATTTTGGATTTACTTCATTTTCATACTAATTCATTTCAGTAATATTGCTGTATCCTTTATTCGAACAGATTGTACATACCTTTCCATTTTGTGGCTCAACATGTGGGCTTGTTTGAGAGACTGCTGATCTTAGGTTCCGAGTATCCCAGAACTTCAGAACACTGCCATGAGTGATAGGAAACCATTAGATGATATGTTAATAAACTTACCCAGAAATTCATTCAGATGTGAAGTAGAGAGTAAATTAATCATATCTACAAAATAGCCATGAGGATCTACAACACGTGAAGGCAATTAATATAACAGCAGGGTATCTTCCTAACCTGTCCACTGCTCCAGCACTGGCAATAGAGACATCATCTTTGAGATAAAGAACTGATGTGATACTCATCGAAGGAGCCTACAAGAAATGGTTGCATCAACTACGATACTTACAAAGAGCATAGAGTTCCATCTTTTTTATATAAACAAAAAAAAGACAGTCCCAAGAACTAACAATTTTATTTCAATTTACAAACCTTTCCTCGCCTAGCTCGCTTTCCTTGCGTAAGACTGTGTGCCTCTTTGACAACGGCAGCAGATCTGAATTGTGGCAAACATTTATAATCAATGCCAACCTCACAATTCTCGACCAGTTTCAGAACTCAACAAAATGCTTATTGATATGAACACATTAAATAGCAAAGAATTAGAGACATACGAGAAGCGCGCTTCTCCTCGGCTGTTAGTCGAATTGGACTTGTACCTCAGATCCCAAAGAGCAATAGATCCGTCCCTTGAGCCCGAAACAACGAGATCTGATCCGAATAGAAGCAATAGTTGTAAGTGTCAAACAACTACCGAGAAACCAACCTAAATGAAATTAAACCAATTAAGTAGTTGGGACCAAAATGGAAACATTACTTGCATTCGACGAATGCGAGCAGAGTGATTTTACACTGCCTGTGTGACCTACCAAGATTCCGAGGCATTTCCTATTTTCTCCATCCCATATCTTAATCTGACAATGTAACAATTAATTAATTCCCATAAAATTAGCACTACTACATGATTAAATAGATTTAAAAAAAAAAAAAAAAAAAAAAAAGCTGCAGATTTAGAAGTCAACAGCTTCAACATCTTTCAACAGAGTAAGATTGTACTTAAAAGCTATTTCCAACACTTACAGTTTGATCACCTGAAGCAGTTAGAATTTGTGTATCATCCTGAAGAAATTAAACAAATTAAAATATAATAGAGATTAATTGTAGTAATCTTATAAATGAGAAAAATAAAAGAATAGTAAATTGAAAGAAAAGGAGCACCTTTATCCAACACACGTCAAAAATAGCATTGTTATGAGCAACCCAATCACAAACCCTAGCTTCAGCTGAACAGGGCAAGAAACCCCAAATTAAACGTGCCAAAATTCATTCCCCCCAAAAATCAAATCACAGCAAAGCAAACCCTAATTCGAACTCCTTCGACCGACCTGATTTCTCCCGAGAAGAGGCGCACGACGGGAGATTCTGGAGGGTGTCGTAAACGCTTACGAATCCGTCCTCATCGGAAACAGCGAGGAGGCAAAAACTTGCGATACTCTTTACAATTACCAACAAAAAAAGCATCAAAATGAAGGATTTTTGCGAGAGAAAAAAAAAAAAAAAAAAAAAAAAAAAAAAAAAAAAAAAAAAAAAAGCAAAAACAATCAAATTCAGCAACAAGAAGGGATCGATTGGGGGGAGGGGAAGCAAAACCTTGGAGGAGGAGATGGCGAGGGGAGGAGTGGAGTCCCCGAAGTGCTCGACCGCGAGGACTCCGCAGCCGCGGCCGCCGGGGTCGGAGGAGAGGTCGGCGAGGTAAGGTAGGTTCGGGGCTGGAGATTAGAGGATCGTGAAGATCGTTAAAAGCGACGGATCACGGAGGGCAAAAGGAAGGTGAGGGAGAAGAGATTGTGTACCTTTCGAGGCGCCGAGTTCTCGAGCTCGGAGATCTCCGAAGAAGGTAGAAGAAGAAGAAGAAGAAGAGGAACGGATTCGCCTCGCCATTGTTGATGGGAAGAGATAGAGAAAGAGAGAGAGAGAAAGGGAAAAGCTTTTATGGTTTGTAAAAATGGCGATGAGAAATGGCGGGTGGAGTGTTTTCTAATAGTGATAGAATGGCGGGAAGGGTTTTTGTTTTTCCAGCAGCGGGAAAGAGAAATCAGAAATATGATGGTTAAAAAAAAAAAAAAAAAAAAAAAGTGTAGGAAGTCCCCTCTGCAATAGATCATTTTGAAATTGACCCCTCAAATTTTATCCTTTTCCTTGAGACTCCTAGCAACGTTAGATTTTTTCGAAATTAAGTAATTTTAGTTAGAAATTTTCAAATTTATTGGTGATCTTCATCGACTATACAAACTTTAATTTCTTTTTAGTAGATATAACTAGATCATGTAATGGTTATTAACTAATAGATTTATTAAATTTGATAAAAAAAAATTATCATAAGTATAAAAATTCAAGCAAACAAAATTTAAAAATTAAGGGATTTTAATTAGAAAATAAAAGATGTCCTATAAATGAGGGGTATGCATGCATTTTTTTATCTTTAACGGAGGAGACATAAATACAAAGTAGTAAAAATGTACAGAAACTCTCTCAACTGTAGAAAATTTAATTCAATAAAGTGGAAAAGGTATAAATCCATAAAATGTATGAAATTGTAAGAGTGAATCTAAAAATACAAGACTATTTTATTAGGAATATATCTTTGACTTAGTCCGATTTGGCAATATATAATAATTGGTAGATAAGGAATGAAATTAAATATCACTCAAATTTTCAAAATACTTATGTAATTTTATGATTTTTTGTAAATTTTGATTTTACCTTTTGAATTTAAACTCTTATATAAAATTTTGCATTTTGAATTTAAGAAACTAATTTGGGCTAATTTCGAACAATGTCGAATCTAGTCATCATGAATCAGCCAAGAGCCCGACAAAATGTAAAGTCTAGTCAATCAACCAGAACCAACAAATTTTACCTATCCTCGCTCATTCTTTCTCCTCTCTCACCCCTACCATGTCCAAGGAGGGGATGCCTCTCCCTCCCATTCACATTTCACGCTCACTCTCTCTCTCCCCCACTTTCTATATAATCCCTCTCCCTCACATTTTTTTTTCCTTTCTTATTTTTCATTCACCACCTCCCTCTCTTCTTCTATTTTCTCTCTTCTTTTTTCCTTTCACAACCAACAATAGGACATTTTGAAATAGGCCCCTTCTCTATCTTCGCCGTTACTAATTACTACAACAAAATTAGGTTATAGCGATACTTTTAAGTGTTTCTAAAATTTTAAAAAAATATCGCTGACAAAAATACCAACAGTGTTGCTATATGTGCCGTCGCTAGGATGTATAGCGACACATTTTTGTAATGTATCTTAAAAATGTGTCTCTATAACTTAATTTTGGATATAGATGGAATATAGATAGGACATTTATACAAAAGTGTCACAAACATGTGTCCCTATAATCTAATTTTGTTATAGTGAATATACCCTACTGCTAGTACCACCACTACTACAACGCAAGCACATCCCCATCAACTCTATTTTCCTACCCGTCATCATCAATCCATCTTTTCTTATCAGAATTGCCGACAACACAGTGACATATTTAGTTGTAATTGGTACTATAACAACCTATGATGTTTTTTCGATTAGAATGATGACTTGAGCACTATCCAAATGCTTGACAATAGTAATAAAACATGGACTATGAATCAACTAATTAGAGGTTGCGTTATTAGGTTATTAACGAACCTGCCAATCACCCAATAGGAATGCAAATTTAATCTAGTAGTAATAAAAGTATAGATTTATATAGATAGTTAATGTAAAGATTGATAAAACAAATCTCATTTATAGATTATATAAAAAATATACTATAAAGGTCTGGAATATTTTTTGCAAAAATATAAGGTTGAGTGCAAATTTTGTAGATATGTAAGTTTTTCTACTTAGTATTTATGTGAATATAGATTACTAGTTAGTCCCTCTAACTTTTTAACCATAGGGCAAGGAGCGGCAAAAAATTAAAAATAAAACAATGGAGGTGACCTTGACTTGCTACTATACAAGTGTTGACCAATTCATACCTTATAAAGAAGCACTGCACAACGGGTCCCAGGCAGCAACAAATTCCAACTACGCAACAGAAAAAGATAGGACAGTGGCAGATTACCGGGCCCACAACAACGCAGGCCCACACAAAGAAGCACTGCAAAATGGATCCCAGGCAGCAACAAATTCAATTCCCACTGCACAGCAGAGTCCACAGCAAGTCTAATCACTGCACAACAATCCCACTCAACGGGGCCTGCTTTCCCAATTCATAGATTGCTTCACAGAGAATCACTGCACAGATTGCTTCACAAAGAATTACTGCACAGCGGGACCCATAGATTGCTTCACAAAGAATCACTGCACAGCAGGATCCGCACCGCCGACGTGGCTCGATGAGGAGCCCCCAAGCCCTTTAAGGGTTCCCAATTCATATATTGATAAATAATAGTGGTTTGATTGTTTGTGGGTATGTTGACACCCAATTTGACAATAAGATATGAATGAATTTGAAGAAGAAGCAAGAAGGATTGTTGAAAGGCTCTAACAAAAGGGCTTAGTTTATCAAAGGCTATTTCCAAAAGATGGAATATATGAAAGACCATTTTGGATAAAGGACTTTTGTGAGGCTTAAAATGTCATAACTAAAAGTATGCAAAAAAAATTTTAATTCAAACAATAGACACCAAAGGATACATGAACATGCGTAATATGAAGAAGCGATTGCGGAAACGGAGCGTAACTATATTGTGACAATTGCTTCAATTACAACTCCCTCGTACTAGAAGCTTAAGGCTATAAGAGGGAGAATAGTATAGATATCCATACAAATCCACAAATATATTATTCAAATTCTATTATTATTCTTACTGTTAGGATTTGATTAGATTTGTAGTTAAATTCGAGTTGAATTAAGATTAATATTTAAATTGATAAATTTGTTAAGATTTAAATATTAATTAGAATAAAAATCCATTTAAACTAGGATTTGAATAGCTTTTGATGTAAGCTATAAATATAGCATATGTGCTATTATTTGACGGTGGTGTTAACGTGGTCACACCCATGGAAGTGGTGGGGGCCAAGATTTAGCCACACCCATATAGTGGTGGTCACACACACGATGGTGGTGGGGGCTAGGGTTTAGCCACACCCATATGACATGACCAAGGTGTCCATAATTTTGGATGCACGTACGGGTGCGTTAAAAAAGAGATGTCTTCTAGTTTATAAAAGACGAGAGAAGGGTGAGAGAGATTCAGGAGGAGGGCTTGGGTTGAATCTACTCTATTGCATAAGAGGAGTCGGTGTAATTATTCTCTTGGTTAATGAATCTTATTTCACTCTCATATTTTCTATTTTGGTTTTCTTCTCTTTGTGGTTGTGCTGATTCCAGTTATGCTGAGAGGACGGATTTTTTTTGTAAAAAATCTGAATTTGACGTTTCCGCCGCGGAATCCCAACACTAGCGGTACCGGCGTGGATTGTGGTGTCGGAGCGGATTGCAGATTCACAAAATCTGGTACTGGGGCGAGTACCGTATTCCCAACACTTACTAACATTAGGAGTAGCAATGTCGTTAAACTCTCCCTAGTCAACTGCATAGCGATCCGTTACCAGACATCCATGACCATTCTGCTTATCATTGAAGCCACATTGCTCCTCGTCGTGTTTACAAATCCTCGATGCATGCCTTTGCCACATGCAATAAATTTCATTTCGTAGACTGTTTCATCAAAAAGACTAAGTGGCAATCGATCTCGGCTCGGATTAAAATCTGAAATCTAAAAGGCCAACCATCTATAT
Source organism: Tillandsia fasciculata (assembly GCA_029168755.2). Classification (NCBI taxonomy): domain Eukaryota; kingdom Viridiplantae; phylum Streptophyta; class Magnoliopsida; order Poales; family Bromeliaceae; genus Tillandsia; species Tillandsia fasciculata. The sequence goes on along the minus strand of CM054947.1, from coordinate 4,342,413 downwards.
ATTGTACAACCATCATTTAAGGTCTTTAGTCATCTATTTGAGATCCATCACGTTCGAGTTTTTATTAAAACATAGAGCAAACTCTATTGGATGGTTCCTTTTTCAATCTACGCTTGAGACAAAGTCACATCGTTTTCAACCGTATGAATAAACAAAGCAGATTAGTTGTAGCACGACATATATCCATGCAACAATTTACCGACCAAAAGGGTAGTTATAGTGCAGTTTTTGTTCGGAAAATATAATTAGATTGGTATGATAGCTAGTTCACTAGAGAGAGCTAATTGCAATCAAAAATAATATAAGCTGTTTTAAATAAATAAAAAAATACTAAATAAAATATTTTTGGAAACAGAACTTTAATATATATTTACTTATTTATTTTGAAAAATATGATGCCTTCTAAATTGTATGTGTACATAAAATTGAAATTTTTTTCAATAGCTGAAAATATTACGAGACCTACACCATTCATTCTTATCCACATAAATCTTATAGCAATATATTAAATTGTAGAGATGCTATGACTTTATATGCATTTACTGTGCATGGGCATAACAAAATGTATTTATTTTTTCACTGGTAAAAATATATGTAAATAATCTAAACTTTAGATTTTTGAAATAGCTATCTTATTTTTGATTTTTTTTTATTTTACAACCAAACCTTTCCTCTTTTTGGTTTAAATTGTTTATTAATTTTGAAAATCTATTACAAGCATTGAGTGCATTTGTGCATTCGTACACAACACTTTTATTAGTACTTCATTTATCTGATTTTTCTATTTCTACCATCCAATTAATTATACTAATAAAGATCCGCACTTCGTCGCAGTTAAATAATTTAGGATAAATTTAAATAAAGGTATTAAATTTAAAACAAATTATGATAAATACAAACAAATTGAAAAATTTTAAACAATATGCCAAATTTTAAGCAGAGATGTTAAATTTAAAGTAGATTACAGAAAATCTAAACAAATTATCAAATCTTGAGTAGAGACTTTAAATTTGAAGCAGATTACAATATATCTAAACAACTGTTATTTAAATTAAAACATGAAGTTGTACCGCACACCCCATAGCCTCTAAAAGTTGTAATCTTTTGTAGTTCATAAGTTGTAATCATTCACTTCTTTTCTTTTTTGGAAGAACTGGGTTCATCAAAAAGCTGAAATTAAAGCCAAAAATTTAGTGTAATTCAATATTATATATAAATAACATATATTTAAATAAAGAAAGCAAGGACTGGATATTACGTAAGTCGTATTTTTTAAGAGGCTAAATTTCACATAAATCATCCATAGGACGTGGAGAGTTGTGAATAAAATTATATAATTTTTATTTAATTGAAGTTAAAGCAAGATAATATAAATCAAATATGGAAAAAATATATATATAAATATAGTAGACTACCTCAATGAAATGGGCGTGCGTGGTGATACTATCTCAAATATTTCTTCACGGATTTGTTCTTCAATAATAGAAGAATGAAGATCTTCTTCACATTTGATTAATAAATTTGTGGTTGCATATGACTTCTCCTTTGTATCAATGTGTAGATTAAAAAAATTTATCACTTTAAAAGAATTAGCATTTGTTCTAAATCTCTGAGTGTGCAACTTGAAAAATACGTGTTAAATCAATAATTGCTTTAATTATAGGAGAGGAAGAGTAAATTCATGTGAACCAGGTGTAGTAGCTAGATTTTGAGTTGAAATATGAATTAAATCTTGTGTAAATCTTCCGAATATAGTAAAGTTAACGGTACCACTTTCATCTTCAACTATAGTTTTTAATATGTACTTTTTTTATAACAAAGTGAGTAAGTAAAATTACTAATGAGTAAAACGAAGAAACAAATTTTATTTCAAATAAATGACAATAAATAATATTTTAAAACAAAATATTTATTATGGTAGAAAGGACTGATCATTCTTGTCATAATTGGAGCACCAAAAGTATCATCAAATATTTTTGATGGCATATTTGCAATTATACCAAGTTTTATACTACCAGCCAGAGGACACGTCTATATCAATGATTTTAGCTTCACATGTAAATTTCATATTCTATTTAAAAAATGATATAAAAGATTTTTTATTTAGATAATGGAAAGAGAATAAAATAACTTGTGATGTAATTCTGTAAAATAAAACTAACCTGAATGCTAGATAAGTCAATACTCAGCAACTGAAAAATATTCTTTTTATTGATACATATCATAGTTAGTTAATTCGGATTCGGCAAAAATTTGGTACGGATATAATACGGATAAAATTCGTACTATAATTTTAAAATTCGTTGAAAAATTCGGCTAAAAAACGGGCTCGTCAATTATTCGGATACGTGATTTATACGGAAATAATACGTTCACTAATTAAAAATTCGGGATAAAAAATTCGGCTATTAATTTTAAAAAAAATTAAAAAATTTATACTATTAGTATAAACAATTATAATTTTTTAAAATAATTTAATCAATTTATTTTAGAAATAAATAAAATATTCATTTAGAACAAAAAAAATATATAATTTTAAATTATTCCCGACATAATTTTAATTCGGATTCTCAATAATTCGCGAATAATTCGCGAATAATTCGTGAATAATTCGTGAATTAACTAACTATGTTTTGAAAAAGAACGAATTTTTCATCCAAAAATTCGTAATTCGTGAATAATACTTTTTGATTCAAAAATTCGCGAATTATTCCGAATTTTTGGAAAAAGTCGGAAACGGTACGTTTAATTCGGATTCTCAATAATTCGCGAATTAACTAACTATGATACATATTTGCGTATCAATAAAAAAAGACAAAGTAAAAGCAGTTCGTTAACTATACATAGTTTAACTTTTTATAAAAAAGACAAAGTAAAGAAAAAAAAAAGGTGATGAAGTGTACCTTCGAACAATGCCAAAGAAAGTATTGATTCCTAGTGAAAAAAAGAAAAAAAAAAAGAGGATCAATTATAGTAAAACAAGTTTAGAAAGAATAGACTATAGTATATTATAGTATATATAGAGTATTATATGAAAATATACTTTTGTTTGATATAAAAAAGAGACAACATTGTGCTGGTTGAGAAAACTATTTGTTTTTATAAATAGCAATAGAATAAATATGTGAAGGAAGAAGCAATAGAGTTAACAATATGATTAATGATTGAGCTAATCCATCCAATCCCATTCTATCAAAATCTCAGCAAATTCTTTTTATATCTTATCAAATTTCTAATAATACATTTTATTCTTTTTTTCTCTTTTTTTTCGTCTGATATAGGGTAAATAAATGAACAAAGAGAATCCATCACAGCCATCGCACATCACAGCAACACCGAAGGCAAGTGGGGAAGGAGAAGAAAAAAAAGAGAGAGATTTGAGGGGTTGGGAGTAGGCTTACTTGTAACTTACCTTAGCTCCATAGGTAGGAGGAGTAAATAAGCATGGGAACATAGAGTAGACCTCATTATGGCAACTATTGCTATCGCGAAGATGATATACTGCAGGGACCAAAGTATTGGGTCGCTCACGATCGTTGATCGCATAAACCAAAAAGCCTGCCTGATCTCGATCGTACAACCGCAGCACCTTGAGTAAGAGATGACTCATCGCATAAGAAAGAGATATGAGAGGGGGTAGAGAGAGAGGAATGCAAAGAGCGAGGTGTATCTTAAGGAGGAGATACAGGAGACCGCATAGTAGATGGCCATGTATACACACCAAATAGAAGCAATTGAAAAGAGAAAGATTCGCGACCTAGGACTGCCATGATCGCAACCTTCGATCGTAGAAACCGAATAGTTCCCTTCATCAAGAGAGAGAGAGAGAGAGAGAGAGAGAGAGGGCCAGATCACAACCTTACAATCCCGCTACAAAAAAAATAAAGGTGCCTCGATCGCGACCATCTATCGCAGGAACCGCAGATTTGCCTTGATTAGGAAAGAGTGAGGGTAGAGAGAGAAATGACATTTGAAGGAGGAAAGATGCATGGAGGCGCTAGACGGAAGAAATCGTAGAGGCGGGCGATCACGACCGCACAATAAGGCCACAAGGCGATTGGAGAAATGAGAGAGAGAGAAAGAGAGAGAGATAGGTGTGTGAGTGAGGAACCAAAAGTGTGAGGGGTATCTGGTGGGAGCAATGGTCGTGATGAGAGAGAGGTAGGGGAGGGTATACCGCCAATAAGGCGCCACGTGGATTGAAAAATCTATAAATAGTATATTGTTAAGATTTTGTTCACTTAAAAATGTAGCTATTAAATTAGCACTATAAGATGCATTTTTTTAAAAAAATAGGTATGATGTAGAAATATTTGAGTGCATCCAGTATATACAATTGCTTTAAGAAGGCAAATCAAACAAATTAAAAAAATTAGATAATAAAATTAAAAAGTTTACATATGGCTAAAATACAAAAAAAATTCATGCAAGGATTCTTCTTCTTTTTTTTTTTTTTTTTTTTTTTTTTTTTTTTTTTTTTTTTTTTTTTTCTCTCACTGATTTTTAAAATCTTATTGTCAAAATAATCAATCAAAATTTTAAAACTATTTTCAAGAGATTACACTTTCAATAAAGAAGGCAAAATAATTAAATTATCATTATGCGTGCTATAAAGAAAAAAATAAATTTTAAATATATTTATGCTGTTTAAAAAATGTTTTCAGTATAAATTATATGAAATGGGGGACAGTATCTTGAAAGAGCTGGGCTTGAATATATTAACTAAAAATTTTAAGAAAATAAAATATAAAATTTTAAAAATTAGGAGGAAAAAAAAATTAAATATTTAGAAAAAAAATATTCTGTATTCTAACCTTTAAATATTGAATAAATTTTTTTATTAACTATTTATAGAAAAGTCATCCAAAGTTGAGATCATTTCCATTGCATACAATTTTTATTTTATTTATTTATTTATTTATTTTTCCAGAAACCATCTATTTGGATAGTAAGCTGGGGACATCGTCCAGGCTCGGGCTACGACCGGTCCAACCCAGACCTGACCGGTCCAATCCAGACCGGACCGGTCGATAAAAACCCTAAAACCCTTTCCCCGCCGCCTCTCTCTCTATCTCTCTCTCGTTGGGGTTAGGGTTAGTAAACCCTTACGACCATCTCTCCTCTCTCTCTCTTTCTCTCTCGCATCCCCTCCTCGATCGCGCGAAGATGCCGAAGCATTACAGACCCGCGGTAATTTGTTTCTTTTCTCTCATTTTTTTCAACTTTTTTTGATCCATCTCAATCAATTCTCGTAATTTGATCTTCTACGGTTTGTGAGAATTTTAGGGCAAGAAGAAGGAGGGGAACGCTGCCAAGTACATCACCAGGACGAAGGCGGTGCGATATCTTCAGATCAGCCTCCAGGCTTTCAGGTTTCTTTACGATTTCCCTCCTCCTCCTAGGGTTTGTTCGGTTCTGCTGTAGGAACAAGTGCTTTTAGGAGAAGCACTGTTTTTGAACCTTTCTAACTGCTTTTTGTTAGGAACACCCAATTTGAGCCTTTTTGGTGAGGCTCAGAATCACATTTCTGCTTTCCGCTGCAACACAAAATTGAATCTTTTAGAGTCTCATTTCAGCTTCCTACTGCAGTAGAAGCTGCAGACATTTTCTTGTTGCTGCGGAAAGCAGAAGTTGTAGAGCGAAAAAAAAAGTAGGCTTTGTTTGGTTACGCTTCTATTCTTTGCCTTTTTTTTTTTTCGTCTTAATTTCAAATTCTATACAATTGAATGGGTTGGGCTGATGGTTAATTTCTGGATTATTTATAATCTATTCGCCTATGGTTAACTTTTGCATTTAATTGATAGAATTCAAACTAAAAAATGTTAGAAAATAGATATGGAATGCAGAAATTGCCCCTTAGTTTTTCCTAGTTCTAAAATTTGTGCAGGAAGCTATGCATACTCAAGGGGATCTTCCCACGGGAGCCAAAGAAAAAGGTTGAAGGGAATAACAAGACGTATTACCTTATGAAGGACATCCAGTTTCTTGCTCATGAGCCTCTGCGACAGAAGTTTTGGTAGACCGGTTTTTGATGATTTTGTTTGTTGAGTTAGAATTAGTTACTATTGCTATGATGCCTTCCATGTTATCTTATTTTCCTGATATTGCAATAGAGATATGAATGATAAAAAATGTTACTTTTTAAGCAAAGTGAGATCTCTTAAAAAATGGTATAATAGTAGGAACATGCTATGAGAGGAGACGGCATATATGCCATTGTGTACACTTTGAAAACATGTTTATGACTATCATATGCGGCGGCATCGATCACAACTTATGAAATTATGATAAGCATTTTTGTTGTGGGATTTAGAATTAGCAGGTGATCCTAGCATGGAGATTTAGGTGCTTAATCAGATTGTGATACAACCTTATGTGCCTAGAGTACTGTAGAGATTACAATATGTAGTTACTCTGAATCCTGTTAAGTTAGTTTGTGACTTTACTAGTAAGGGTTGGGATAAAGAGCGCCATAGAAAGATACATGATGTTGATGCTTTATTTGTTATGATGTTAAGACTAGATGAGTTTAGTGGGCTGTTGGCTCTTTTTAGACTACATAATTTGTGATGTTAAGGATGTGATGTTGTGAGTTTGGGTTTTGTTTACAATATATTAATAGGTATATTGAGTATGGATTATAAACTTTAGAGGTGGATGTCATGCCAAATGTCTTGGTATCCAGAACTTCATGATGAAAAAGACCGTCCTTTGTAATAGATTGGTCTATTATAGATTGTAGATGTTTGTGTAGTAGTATACCATATATGTATGATGTTCAACAGTTTAATTTGCCTCACAACACTGATCTTGACTCATATATAGTTGGCATAACTGCTATTGATGTTAGATACTGTTTTCTCTTTCTTAACTCTGTTAAATTTAAGATACTATTTATGTAAGAATCGCAATTTTGATATTTCCATAGTACGGCCATGTCACTGGTATATATTGTTATCTTTTATTCAGCAGTAAACAAGTTTTATAACTATGCACTCTTTTTAAGTTTTTCATGCTTCTTGTATATTACTGTATATCAATATCTACAGATTCATGATCTGTATGGATTGTTCCCCAGGGATATGAGGGCCCACAATAGAAAGATAAGGAAGGCTGAAGCAAAGAGGAATAGGGAGCTTGCTGATAGGCTGGTGGATCGCCGGCCAAGTTACAAGCTTGATAGGCTTATCCTAGAAAGGTTTGTTTTTTTTTCCTTGAGAAACTTAGAGTCGTCAGAGGTGGCTAAAGGCGTGTGATTTTCCAACTTTACTCTTGATTACTATTCAAACTTCAATAATTTTGTTATGTTGCATGTGGCTTTTTAGGTACCCAACTTTTATTGATGCACTGCGGGACTTGGATGATTGCCTCACGATGGTTCATCTATTTGCGGCATTGCCTGCTGCTGAAGGTGAACACATTCAAGTGGGACGTATCCACAACTGCATGAGGTATCAATTTCTTCAGCTTGGCACAATTTCTTGCCATTTTATGTCATTCTTGTGAACACACACACACACACACACACACACACACACACACACACGTGTCTGTGTGTGTGCAATATATATATATATAGAGTTCGGCTACTATGCTTGTACAAGTACCAAGCAATTGGTGCTTGTAAGTTTTCTACTATTAGATCTACCCCTTTGACTAATTTCATCACTTAGATCATTCTATTCCACCAACCACTTACTTAACCCAAGGGGCTCACTATCAACCTAACCGCACATCTTTTTATCCAAGGGCTAAAAACCTACAAGCACCAATGACTTGGTACTTTTAAAAGTATAGAAGCTCAATTCTCTCTCTCTCTCTCTCTCTCTCTCTCTCTCTATATATATATATATATATATATATATATATATATATATATATATATATATATAATACGTCTCCTGTGCTTTCGAAAGCACGGAATCCTCTGTGCTTGTGAGTTGTTTTCGATGATGGGACATCCCATTCGACGGTCGGCTCCGTTAGGTATGATCTACATTGTTAGAATTATTTAGAAACTAAATTTCATAATTTTTGGACATCATTTATCAAGTGATCAAAGGGTCTAAAAAATTGACTATTTTAATGCCCAATGTGGTATATTTGTAAGTTTAACGGTGTAGAACAATCCAAATCAGGTGAAATTTTAATAAAAAGTTCTACTTACCATCAAAAGCAAGATAAATATTTCTGATTTGAAATTTAAGCCTTCTTTCATTGTTTTTTATGGAATTTTTATTTTCAGTCGTTCATTTTGAAGCTGCTTGTTTGTTAGGTAAACAAAGTTAAAAATTTATCTTTCTCTCTCTTTAGTTGACTTAATAAAAACACAAATTCCAATTCAAATCCAATGCTAAAAAATTCACAAGCATGGATGGGCTTGTGCTTTTAAAAGCATATAAGCTCTACTCTCTCTCTCTCTCTCTATATATATATATATATAGAGAGAGAGAGAGAGAGAGAGAGAGAGAGAGAGAGGGAGAGAGAGAGAGAGAGAGAGAGAGAGAATTGAGCTCCTATGCTTTTAAAAGCACCAGGTCATTGTTGCTTGTAGGTTTTCTCCTTTTGGATGAAGATTTGTCGGGTTAGGATAATAGTGGTCCCTTATTGTTGAGTGGGTGGTTGGTGGAATAGCATAATCTAAGAGGTGGAATTGGTCAAAGTGATAGATCTAACAGTGGAAAACTTACAAGTGCTTGGTGCTTTTAAAAGCATTATAGCCGGACTCTCTCTCTCTCTCTCTCTCTCTCTATGTATATGTTTGTATATATATATATATATATATATATATCTAACGGTGGAAAACTTACAAGTGCTTGTTGAGTGGGGGGGAGAGCACGTCATGATCTTAATGTGGTGGTTTGTCCTTTGGATGCTCAGCTATGCTTTTAACTGGCAATTACTTTTTGACAGATTGAACATTGCCAGCAGATATGTACAATTTTAGAGCAAAATTGAATTTCGATATTACTTTTTCATTTTGGACTATCAAAATTTAGATGCTTCAACATCAACAATGACGGACAATACTATAGAAAGATTCTCAAGCTGCTTTTGCATATTTACTGCCTAGCATTTTTAAATTATCCGCGGTAGTGCTTTGAAAGGTTCTTGAAGGCATTTCCATTCAGGCAATTTTAAGATCCAGCATTTTGTATCTTGTTCTTTTCTCCAAATCTACTATTCATCTACTTTTTCTTTTTCCATTTTGTATTTATTACTGTCGTATAATTAATCACTCCAGATATGTTGTTTTGTCTTAATCAGGTTAAGCAAGGAATGGCAAGCCTATATTGCTAGAACCCATAGCCTTCGAAAGACGTTTGTATCTGTGAAAGGCATATATTATCAGGTAATGGCATGTATTTCACACCTTTGATTGTATATTATAGCCATTTCTACTTTGTCCTGCTGTTGTAGATAAATATTAATTTTAAGTATTTTCTAGCCCAGGCTGAGGTTGAGGGTGAAAAGATCACATGGTTGACGCCACATCCACTGCAACAAGTACTTCCCGATGATGTCGACTTCAGAGTCATGCTTACGTTTCTTGAGTTCAATGAGGTAAATAGTGGAAGTTCTCTTGGATTCCCATCTCACAGCTTTCCGCAACAAGATCACTTGGATTATGTTTCGGATTATGATGCCAATTAGGTCTGGTTAGAGTGGCGTATTTAGATATGAGTCACTACTATCTGCAGCAAGATCACTTCGATTAACTTATGGATTATGATGTCAGTTAGGTTTGGACTGCATATTTAGATAGGGGTGCATGCAGTAGTTTGTTGGCAAATCGTGTGCTAACATTTATATAGTTCAGTTTAGCTATTAATTATATTTTTTGGTGCTGAGTGAGGAATTGATTTTGTTTAGAAGTTCCCTAGTTTTTTAACACTTCCAAAGTGTTTATTGTGGCTTTGGTATAATTACTCAGTTTATGTATTGTATTAGTACAGTTTAATTGCATTGGTTGGATAGCATGATTATTTTTTTTTTTTATAAAAGTAGGTGATTGTAGGATGTTCTGCAATTAGCAGTTTTTGTTCATGTAGCTGGTTCATAGAGCTGGAGAATACAGCTGAACTAGATAGGGATGGATCAATCTAGTTTAGAGAAAGCTATGTTGTGGAATGGGACACAAATTTTCTTGAGCATGGATGCTTGGAGATTTTCTTTGTTTGTTCAATGTGCTCAACTGTGGATGGTGCATATTGAAATATCTGAAAATGTTAAAACAACATATGTTGAGTGCTTTCGTCTTTGTGTATTGTTTCTCTTGATTCTGCAGCGGATTTTCATCTCTTAGTATCCTGACTCAAAACTCTTTGCAGGCTCTTCTAGGTTTTGTGAACTTCAAGCTTTATCATTCTATAAACGTGAAATATCCTCCTATTCTGGATCCTCGGCTTGAAGCTTTAGCAGCAGGTAAATGCTTCTTGTTGCATCATATCCTTCCGAACTATATTCTGCTCAACGTTTTTACTTAAACTCTGCTGTAGATTTATCTGGTTGATTTTCTTTATTTTTTTGTCAATTGTGCACTCTTGGTGATTCTCTTTAAATTCATTTCAAGGTATTAACAACGTTTAGCTTGTCATATTTTTCTCAGAGCTTTATAGCTTATTTCGATACATATCTGCTAGCTCTGGAAGAAGGTCGGTGGATTCTCATGCCATCGTTTCCAGTGGAGACAAAAAGCAAGTTGAGGACGACAAAATGGACACAGGAAATGATGACTCTGAGCTTGCTGAGCTCCAGCATCAGGTCCCGGGTAACGAACCGGGTGCCTTAATGCATCTCATAGAGGATGCTACTGGAGCAGATGAAGATGATGAGGATACAAAAGAGTGCAAAAATCTTTTCAAAAATTTGAAGTTCTTCTTAGGCCGTGAGGTGTGCATTTTTCACATTTTAAAGCACTTCCTGATTTATTAGGTCTATTTTAGCTTCATTATGCAAAATTTCCTATTCTTGGGTATTTGCTGGATTTGCTGTCAGAGGGGCGTTGTTATGGTTTTGGTTTCGTTTCATGCTTTGTACTTCTAATTCCAGGCTCCCAAAGACTCGCTTTTATTTATAATTCCTGCTTTTGGAGGAGTGGTTTCTTGGGAGGGGGAGGGATCTCCATATGAAGAGGCAGATGAAGATATCACTCATCAGGTAGGTTTTGGTTGATTCTGTATACGTAGGGTTATAGCTCATAATTGTGTTGAAACTTAATGTGTTTCCCTTTTGTTTTCATTTTGACATATGGGTTATGTTTGCCAGTTAATAATAATTTTCAAGTGCAGTATGCTTACACACTTTGCTAGGTCATGATAACAAGTCATATAGAATATTTTCTCTTTTTACTTTTGTCTTTCTCGAGTTGTAACCGCATTTAATTAAATCCAGCAGAGAGGAAAAATGAATTAAATAAATAAGGAAGAGTTTGTCTTTTTTTAATTGTTACTGCATTTAACTAAATGCAGCAGCGAGAAAACTTAAGTAAATAAAGTAGGAAGGGTTGAAATGGAAAAATGCTTTCTGATGGACTAGTTACTAGCAATGTGGTTGATTGATAATGGCTTCGAACTGCTAGTTAGGCTGGCGAAGTTTATTGGTAGTTGTAAGCATACTTCATGCAGCCACTTTTTCATTTTCTTTTTATCGCATAATTTTATTGGTATTGAATTTCTCATAGACTTACTATTCATTTTGGTTCTGCAATTGTGCTATCCAGATTGTCGACAGGCCAACACAAGGCCATATTTTTCTATCTAGAGAATATGTTCAACCACAATGGGTGTACGATTGCATAAATGCCCGGATCATTTTACCGACGGAGGGATATTTGGTCGGAAGGTAAAAATGCAGATTATATATTTCTACTCTTATCGACAGTGCCATCTAATGCTTCTGGTAATAATACAATAGCAAAGACGGATGGCATTTGGCTTTCCATCTCTTATTAACATTTGAGATCATCGTCTTTTTAAATTTTTTATTGGAACTACGTTGCTGCAAGTTGTTGCTTTTGTTCGCTTTGTGGTACTTGGAGAATAAACTATGGTGAGATATTTGCGCTAAATATATATTTTTCTCTTAGTGCTCAATTTACTGGGATTATGAGAAGTTCAAAAAAATTCTTTCGAAACCTGAGGAGGATATTCTGCTATTCTTTATATACATTTCTTGATACAATTCTGTATTTTTTCATCATCTTCAACTTTGGGGGATGACTTTTGTCGTAAGTATGAAACAATGTGGATTTATTTTGTCCCATGCTTTACTTTTATATATTTGTTTTCATCCATGTGTTTTTGCAGGCTTCTGAGTGATTGGATGAAGCAATTTTCTTTGTTTGCTGACTTATCTTAACTCCTACTTTATTTTAGTGAGAATGAGATCAAACAAATGACCTTTATTCTTGATTAGGGTGTAGAAGAACTTACGATAACCTAATGAAAAGGATTAGTACTTTATTGTACCTAAAATGATATAGCTAGTTGAGCAGATCCAACTACAATTTCCAATTTGATGGGATTCTACTTAAAGAAGTGTAGGGAAGTGAGGTTGTTGGTGGTTACTAAATGTGCATAACAAATTGGAAATAAAAGAGGGAGGAGAAAGAGCGAATGCGATAGTAAAAGGATGAAAAGAGGATATAGTTTGAGGCTTGCTAGAGATAAATGGATTTTTGGTTGATGGTTGAGCAATGACAATTTTGTACTTTTGACCCTCTCGCTTCAGTAAAGCCTCCTATAGATTTGTTTTGAAATATAAGAGGTGAGGTAATGGTGATATATGGCAAGGGGGTGTTCCTGTTGGACCAAGTAATTATCTGGTGCTGAATACAGATATTCACAAGTTGTAAAGTAAAGGCATGAAGATACATGTCAGAAGGGGGCAAATTTCATGGTTTGATAAACTTTGATTGTTGGTAGACTTTTATTTGTGGGCCATTCTTCAGCACAAACTCTCATTACCCTTCTTGCCATCCAATGCTACCCGATTGTCTGCCACATTACAGTTGATCGGACACAGTAGTGGCTATCCTACCTCACCTAAGACCAGCAATTCCCTTTGCAAGTCACATGATCTAGCTGTCAGAAAAGGCAGATATTTGTTTGCGTTAAGTTTACCTCTCCTTTCTATTGTTTTTCATTGCCTGTTTACTTTTTTACTTTTAAATCTTGTGTAACAGGGTTCCTCCACCACATTTGTCTCCTTTTGTTGATAATGAGGCTGAGGGCTATGTTCCTGATTACGCGGAGACAATAAAGAGACTCCAAGCTGCTGCTAGAAATCAAGTTTTACCATTGCCAGGTGTTGATAACGAAGATTTAGACAACCCTCAGAATCTTTTGGCTGAAGGAATTATTGATCGAGCCCAAGCTAATGAAGCTGCTGAGAAGCAGCGAAAGGTCTATACTGTTTTAGGTTACTCTGCTTGCACTTTACATTCTGTACGACAATATGACCTGAAAGTTCTCTTACTTTGTTTGCCCCAGTTGGCGATTCTTGAGAAGCAGTACCATGACGAGTTGAAGATGGAAGTCGAAGGAACTTCTTACTCATCTTTGTCAAGCAAGAACTTGGAGAAGCCATCTGAAGATGTGGAGGAAGGTACTACTGCAGAAATGGATCACATTGAAGAGGATGCTCTTAACCTTGCGAAGGTTTCTATGTCACGTAAAAAGAGGGGTGTTTTGGAGGCTATTCAGGTAATTATTGCACTTGTTTTTTCATTTGCTTATGATCAGCAGATTTCTGTCTACCAGTTTATAGCTCGATTAAACTTCAACCAGTTGTTAGACATTGCAGCGCTAGCCTTTGAGTTTAGGTTTTGTTTGAACGGTTGTGGAAAATCCAGCAAAATAATTTACTAAAAGCAAATAGGAAAATCAGCACAAGCCTATGAATTCAGGATTTGGTAACTTTGAGCGGCTTGAAAAATTCAGCAAAAAGTTTTACGCACTTATAAAGTGCAAACTAAGTATTTAAGGAAAAGCTGTTGCGATGCTTCTGGAAATTCGATATATCATATTTTAGACTATGTTGCTGAATAGTATTGCCAATCTCGTATTGAAACTTTTGGATACTAGGAAACACTTGTTCTATGGATTATTCTTGGGGTATTTTGTCCTAGCTCATGATTATGCAAGTTCTAAGTGTAAGGAAACCTTGAAGAAGGTTCATGGCTAGTCTCGGCCTAAACCAACAAAATTTGGTCGAAACTGAACAATAGTCTAATAGAACAGTTTCAGCTGTCTGAAACCTGAAAATTTTGTAATTAGTGTTCTTATTAGTAGCCTATGCAGCTCGCTGATGGTCATTAATCTACAAGTATCCACCAATAGGCAGTCCCTCTATCTGAGAATTTCCCGAGAACCATACAAGAGACGGTTTAAGGATGAGAATTTTAGGAAAGCTAAATTCTCGCTAAATTAGTTCCTTTTTTCATTTTCTTTGTAATGCAAATGTATGCATGCTGCTTAAAATGAGTAAAACTAAAAAAGATCTATTCATTAATGATCACTAAAATCATACATTTTCAGTTTTGACACCTTTTATTTCGTCAAAATCTGGATCCTTTAACAACTCACTCGGTTGAAAGATTTTCATATAATATGGGTTTTGAGCAAGGAATTAAGTGCCGTGGCACGGGGGTGTGCCGCTCTCCATCTGGCACGGTACGGTACGGGTATGCTTCCGTGCCGACACGTGGCACGCTTGCGTGCCGATGGATACGCATTACCTCCTAATAGCACGCTCTGGCACGGTTTTTATTTTTTTATTTTTTTTGTTCCCAATAAGCTCTTATAATATTGTTTTGAAATATTTAGTCAAAAAATTATAAATATTGGTCATATATAGCTTATTATACTCACCAATTAACATATTGATAATTTTTTTTTTGTATATAAAGTACAACTATACATCATAGAAAATAGAAATAATAATATAATAATAAAATTCACAAGTATAATAAGTATTTAACCATATGTTTACTGTAAAATCATGTTAAAAAAAAAAAAAAAAAAAAAATCTCGGCACGGTTGGCACGGCATGGTCGGCACGCGCTGTCTCGAGCGATACCCAATGGGTATCGCCGAGACGGGGTGTAGATACCCTCCGTACCGCGCCCCTATTGTAGGGGCACGGTACGTGTCGCTCGGTACGGTCGGCACTTCAATCTCTGGTTTTGGGTCGTGCCCACGGCACGGGATTTGGACCGTGTTAATATCAGTCTGCAGAATACACATGTTTGTCATGATCCAAACTAACGGGCACTGAAATCCTTCCTAGGGGATTTATGACAAAATCAATATACTACACAAGACACTTTTCATTTAAGTATTTAGCTTAAATTTTATGCGTAATAACCTCATTAATCTTCTCCTTAATGAAAATTTTAAAGTCAACACTTTTTTCTTGCATTTTTCTTTATCTTTCAGATCCACAAGGAAAGAAAGACCGCGAAGATTGATATTCTCAAAGAAAGGAAAAGAAAAGCAAATTCTCACAAAAGCGGGTAACTGTTCTTGAGTTAAGTGATGTAACTCACCAACACGGAGTCATCCAAAATTCATTCAAAGTTATCGAATCGCATTACCTTACTGTTTGCACAAAATTTTGACAGTAATACTAGTAAGATCTTATTTAAGCAAGTAAATTTGGATACTGTAGCATACATAGATTACTGGAACTTTATGTCTCAGCAGGGCATTATGTAGTGTTCCTTGTGCTTCCTCGGCCATGGGGATTGAAAAATCGAACCTGCTCGGTTGCAGGCACCTGACCAGGGTCTCTGTTTAGGTGAGTAGGGCCTTTAGCTACTTAACTGGACGTAATTGCCTTGTGTTGATATTGTGGCCGGAATCCGAGTTCTATGACCGAGCGAGTTTCGGTTGGGCCCTGTCCAGATTGCCGGATTCCGTCGGTTTGGGCAAATCTTTCAATCCTCTGGGTTTGAAGACGTGGCCTGGGGTTCTGCTCATGTTTATCTCCCAGTTGCTGCAGTCTCATCTTATGTGTTGTTGGCTATGAATACGGATGAGGGTGACAATTGATCGGGTTGGTTTCGGATCGGATTATCCTTTATATTAAAAGTATCTATATGGGCCAATTCGAAATGAACCCAACACGACCCGCTGTGGGTCCGAGACTACTCGACTCTGTAAAATTTGAGTAATACTATTCATGTCCTTTTGAGATATATGATGTGATAATTAAAATAATTTTATCTATTAGATTAATGAAATGTATATCGTACATTTTAAACGTTTTTTTTTTTTGTAAAATTTGACTAAATCACACTATGGGTCTTTAAACTATGAGTTGCGTGATACTTGGTTCTTAAATTTTAATTTATTATAATTTTTAATTTAAAATTTTGAAAGATTGTAATTTAACTTTACAACCTAATTTGGTTGATTTGATGATCCAACAATAATTATGATGTTGTATTATTTTTGGATTAGTAATATTTTAATATTTAATCGGTTAAATTCGGTCATGAGAATTGATTGTAATAGTTATAAAAGTGAAGTGTTAGAAACTATAATATATTAAAGTCTAAATTATATAAAGACAGGTGGGTCATGAGAATTGATTGTAATTGTAATAGTTAAAAAAGTGGAAGTGTTAGAAACTATAATATATTAAAGTCTAAATTACATAAAGACAGGGATAAGTTATTATCGTTATTTTGTCTGTTTTGTTAATTTTATTATCTTTTAAAAATAATTTCGTGATTACGAGGGAACAAAATGTAGTCTTTTGAAAGACAGAGAGATAAACTGAAAGATTTTCTATAATTTTAATTTTTTAAAAAATAATTTTGTAATTACGAGGGGATAAAATGTAGGCTTTTGAAAGACAGAGAGGTAAGTGAAAAATTTTCTGTAATTTTAATTTTTATTTATTTATTTATTTATATTTTAGATTATGTTTAATAATATTAATGGCGGTTCGTTGATAAATTAGAAGTATTAAAATTATGATATTTTTAGGAGATTGTTTGGTTCAGTATTTGAAAAATATCACATATTTTATATTTGAATTTATATATTTTTGTTAAGGGACTAATCAAAATTCTTATAAGTAGGAGAGAATGAGAATAACAAAACCTCTTTATTATTATAATATCTTTACTGATTGCCAAGATATAATGATTTCACTTTTTTACTTATATATATATAGAGAGAGAGAGAGAGAGAGAGAGAGAGAGAGAGAGAGGGAGAAAGAGACAAGGGTTTATATTCTTTCAAAATAACAAATTTAAATATTATTATAAATTTTTTATCATTGAATTTGTATTGAGATTTGTGTTATTTATTTTTTTTTATCTCTTTTTAGTTGACTTTACAATAGCACAAATCTTAGTGCAAATTTAATGGTAAAAAATTCACAAGCATGATTGAGCTTGTACTTTTAAAAATATATAAGCTCTTCTATATATATATATATATATATATATATATATATATATATATATATATATATATAGAGTGCGGCTACTATACTACCAAACATTTAGTACTATCAAATTTTCTACCCTTATATCGATCCCTTTAATTATTTTTACCCGTTAGATTTTACTATTTTTCCAACCATCCATTAAGCCCAAGGGGCCTACTATCATCTCAACCACACATCTTTTAATTCAACGGTTAAAAACTTAATAGCCCTAATGACTTGGTACTATTAATAGTATTCCAGACTTGCTCTCTCTCTCTCTCTCTTTATATATATAGAGAGAGAGAGTAGATATATATATAGAGAGAGAGAGAGAGAGTAGACTCAACCACACATCTTTTAATTCAACGGTTAAAAACTTAATAGCACTAATGACTTGGTACTATTAATAGTATTCCAGACTTGCTCTCTCTCTCTTTATATATATAGAGAGAGAGAGAGTAGATATATATATATATATATAGAGAGAGAGAGAGAGAGAGTAGAGTAGAGCTTATATACTCTCAAAAGCACAAGCACAAATGTTTTTGTGAATTTTTTATCATTGAATTTGTATTGAGATTTGTGATTTTGTAAAGTCAACTAAAGAAAGAGAAAGAAAAAGTAAATAGCACAAATCTCAATACAAATCTAATGGTAAAAAATTTACAAACATATTTTTACTTGTGCTTTTGAAAGTATATAAACTCTACTCTCTCTCTCTCTCTCTCTCTCTCTCTCTCTCTCTCTATATATATATATATATATATATATATATATGAGCTTTTATACTTTTAAAAGTACTAATTGGTGCTTGTAGTTTTTTAATCCTTAAATAAAAAGATGTGTGTATATATATAATTGAGCTTCTATACTTTTAAAAGTACTAATTGGTGCTTGTAGTTTTATAATCCTTAAATAAAAAGATGTGTGATTAGGATGATAGTGGAATTTTTGGGTTAAGTGAGTGGTTGGTGAAATAGAATGACCTAAGTGATGAAATTAGTCACAGGAATAAATCTAACGGTAAAAAATTTATCACTTAAAATGATCTAAGTGATAAAATTAGTCACTAATTGCTTGGTGCTTGTATAAGCATAATAGCTAAACTATCTCTCTCTTTATAGAATTGAGCTCGTATACTTTTACAAATATCAAATCATTTGTGTTTGTATGTAAATTTTTAGTCCTTATATGAAAAGATGAGGGTTAGAATGATAGTGGATTCCTTGAAATAAGTGAGTGATTGGTGAAATAAAATAATTTATGGAATAAAATTAGTCAAAAAGATAGATCTAACAGTAGTAGAAAACTTCCAAATACGGATTGCTATTGTACAAGTTATAGTAACCAACTGTATATATATATATATTATAACTTAATTGAGCTACAATACTTTTAAAGATAAAGGTAAATTGCATGTTTTGTTCCCAAAATAAGAGGTGGGTCACATTTTGATTCCCAAATTTAAATTTATTTTGATTTTTGACTTAAACTGTCAAAATAATTATAATTAAATTTATAATATAATTTAGATGACTAAATACTAATGTAAGAAGTGACGTGACAATACTACAATTGATAATATTTCAATAATTAAGATATCATATTATTTTTACACTTATAAATACGTTAATATTTAATTAATTATATTAAATTGTAAGATCTGATTATAACAATTTGAAAATTTAAATAAAAAATTATAATAAATTAAAATTTAAAAACTAAAATATTATCATCCGTATCGTTTCATAGTTTGGAGACAAAAAATGCAATTTATCCTAACAATAATATAAATAAATAGTTTATGCAAAAATAAAAAAATTGAAAATTTTATAAATAGTGAAAGAAGAAAGAAAGACCTGGCAGGCTGGGCGCCCGATTGATTAGTTGTAACATTTTTTTTGTCACCGAGTCAATTCTGTCAAACCAACCCTAGTTTGCAACGAAGCAAAAAAGATCCTCCCTTTCTAAACACATCCCAAACTCATCCAGGGAGGGAGAGACTCTCTTTCCCAATCAATCGACACAATTATCATGCTGTAGAGTTTCTAAACCAAGCACAACAACAGATCCTTTCCATTCCCCACTCCACCACCACCACCACCATGCTCCCCCGGTCTCCCGTTCTCTTCCTCCTCCTTCTCCTCGTCTCTTCCACCTCCGCGTGGAAGAAGGACGAGTTCCGGAACTGCGACCAGACCCCGTTCTGCAAGCGCGCCCGATCCCGCCCTCCCCACTCCCTGCCATCATTCTCCGTCGCCGACGTATCCCTCGCCGACGGCTCCCTCTCCGCCATCCTCATCCCGTCCCAGCCCCTCCGAGAAGTCGTCGCCACCGATTCCGATTCCGATTCCGATTCCTCCCCAAGCCCTCTCAATCTCCGCCTGTCTGCCCTCCACGGCGGCATCCTCCGCTTCGAAATCGACGAACTCAAGACAGCTTCGGGCAGCCGACGCTTCCGGGTCCCGGACGTGCTCCTCCCGGACGTCGACGACCGCCTCCGCCTCCGCCTCCCCCGCATCGACTCCTCTTCCTCCCCGGGCTTCTCCACCTTCCCCATCTCCCCCGCCTTCGAGGCCGCCCTCCGCCACGACCCTTTCGAGCTCGTCGTCCGCCGCTCCCCCTCCGGAGACCCCGTCCTCTCCTTCAACTCCCTCGGCCTCTTCGACTTCGAGACCCTCCGCCGCCCGCCGCGCGACGGCGACGGCGAAGGCGACGGCGACTGGAAGGAGCGCTTCCGCAGCCACACCGACTCCCGACCCCCGCGGCCCCCAGTCCGTCTCCTTCGACGTCTCCTTCCACGGCGCCGACTTCGTCTACGGCGTCCCCGAGCACGCCCTCTCCTCCTCCCTCGCCCTCCGCCCCACCCGCGGCCCCGGCGTTGACTTCTCCGAGCCCTACCGCTTGTTCAACCTCGACGTCTTCGAGTACCTCGCCGACTCCCCCTTCGGCCTCTACGGCTCCATCCCCTTCATGCTCGCCCACGGCTCATCCTCCTCCGGTTTCTTCTGGCTCAACGCCGCCGAGATGCAGATCGACGTGCTCGCCCCCGGCTGGGCCGATCCCGCATCATCGCCCGCCGCCTTGGGGCGCGTCGACACTCTCTGGATGTGCGAGGCCGGGGTCGTCGACGCGTTCTTCTTCGTCGGCCCCGGCCCCAAGGACGTGCTGGCGCAGTACGCCAGCGTCACCGGCACCCCCGCCATGCCGCAGCAGTTCGCGATCGCCTACCACCAGTGCCGCTGGAACTACCGCGACGAGGAGGACGTGGCCGCCGTCGACGCCGGCTTCGACGAGCACGACATCCCCTACGACGTGCTCTGGCTCGACATCGAGCACGCCGACGGCAAGCGCTACTTCACGTGGGACCGCGCGCTGTTCCCCAACCCGGAGCAGATGCAGCAGAGGCTGGCCGCCAAGGGGCGGCACATGGTGACCATCGTCGACCCGCATATCAAGCGGGACGACTCCTACTTCGTGCACAAGGAGGCCACTGAGAACGGGTACTACGTGAAGGACGCCTCGGGGAACAATTTCGAGGGGTGGTGCTGGCCGGGGTCTTCATCGTACCCTGATATGTTTAACCCGGAGATTCGCGAGTGGTGGGCGGATAAGTTCTCCTTTCAGAGCTACAAGGGCTCCACTCCCTCGCTCTACATATGGAACGACATGAACGAGCCTTCGGTCTTCAATGGCCCCGAGGTGCTGCCCTTTCGTGTTCAACTTATGTTTCTAATTCACTAGTGCTCTAATTTTATGTTTTCAAACCATTACAATTCATTGCTTTCAATTCCGAATCCTTCGCTATCTTGTTTTGATACAATACAATTCAATACTTTGTCGCAAACGATACTTTGTACGTCCGCATTTAGTTCGTTGTGTGTTCATTATTAGGTAACCATGCCCAGAGACGCCATCCACTATGGAAATGTAGAACACCGTGAACTGCACAATGCATACGGATATTACTTCCATATGGCTACATCTAACGGACTTCTAAAGCGTGGTGATGGGAAGGACAGGCCATTTGTTCTGTCGAGGGCTTTCTTTGCCGGCAGTCAGCGGTACGGAGCAGTCTGGACCGGAGATAATACTGCCGACTGGGACCATCTCAGAGCTTCAGTTCCGATGCTTCTAACGCTTGGTCTCACTGGATTGACATTCTCTGGTGAGTAGACCAACATTACGACCGTCGGGGTTTGCTTCTTTAGTGGTGGTTTTGCTGATATCACTGTTTATATAGGTGCGGATGTTGGCGGATTCTTTGGTAATCCGGAACCAGAGCTGTTGGTCCGGTGGTACCAGCTTGGTGCCTTTTACCCCTTCTTTAGAGCCCATGCCCATCTCGACACCAAGAGACGGGAGCCTTGGTTATTCGGGTATTCAACTATCTGTAAATTTGTGCATTCTCGTGTTGAGTTCTTGATATCACCGTTAGTGTGATGTTTCTTAGGAGTTATGGGAGGAGCGTTAGGAGTTTTGCCGCCTTGCAAAGTTGCTTTTGACACTTGCAAAGGTCGGGGTGACTTGAGCATGCTTTGGGTGCTTCTAGTTCGTCTTCTTGTCATTGCCAGACCTCTCTAGATTTGAGGCTTATTTGCTGGTGTTTCCTCCATCATTGTTGGGCATTTGGTCTTGACGTTCTAGTTATCGGTTGCTTCAGTCTTCTATGCATAAATGGGTTGTCTTGAATGACGATCTGATGTATTAGCTCCTTAATATCCCTCTCCTTGGTACCCCTTTTTCAGTAATTTTGCAAAGTATTGCTAGAAGAAAGCTTGCTTTTGCTAAACAAGTCTAGCATAAAATAGGGCTAGAAACTAGACCACCCATTTTCTAGTTGCTGAAGAATCTTGCTGGATGTCCTTACCTGCAGTTCGATCATCTGCTAGGGTGAAGCTCTATTATTTAGGAATAAACTAGTTTTTGGTTCATATGCATCCACTTTGGGATGTTCCACATTGGAAGCGTAGATCTTTCTCATGGATTCATGATCCTGAATTCACTGGTGCTCTAATGATAAACATTGACCAATGTTGAAACTGAACTCAGTTTCTTCGGCTATGAGATGCATCTAAGAATGTTTCAATTTGCAGCATAAGATATATATTATTCGTACTATCTTGCTAATATAGATGTTCTGGTGGTCAGCTTCTTTACGAAACCATCTAACCCGAGCTGATAAATTTTTTTAATATTTTTTTGGATAAAGAAATTCTGGTTTTTCTTTGATTTCAACAGTATCTAAGCAGAACCTCACCTTAGAAGGGTTGGCATTCTCTGTAATTAATTGTTGTTTCAGAAGTTTTGAGACTCGGCTGTCTTTTTTACAAATGTCTGCAGAGAGAAAAACACTGCTTTGATTAGAGAGGCGGTACACTTGCGGTATTCATTATTACCGTACTTCTATACACTATTCCGAGAGGCTAGTGTCAGCGGAGTCCCAGTAATGCGTCCTTTATGGCTGGAATTTGCTGATGATAAAGAAACATACAACAATGGTGAGGCTTTCATGGTTGGGCCAAGTCTGCTGGTACAGGGAATTTATCAGGAGGTATCTTTCTTATCTAGTCACTCTTGTTACATTTTTTGTTTTCTTTATCTTTTTTGTGATTGTATTGCACTGCAAGTTGATGTAACTCTTTTGGATGTACCTATGATATTGGACAGAGGGAGAAGTCTGTGTCGGTTTATTTACCTGGCAAGCAGTCCTGGTACAGCCTGAGAGATGGTGTTGTGTATGGTGGAAGTGCTTCCCACAAACTGGATGTTCGGGAAGATAGCATACCAAGTTTCCAGAGAGCGGGTACAATCATACCAAGGAAAGATAGATTCAGGCGAAGTTCCACCCAGATGGTGAATGATCCTTACACTCTGGTATGTTTTTTGTATCCTTGTTCATGTTTTATATTCTCATGCAGTGTGATTTCCATCATGATGCTTAGTGATCTTTCAATGTCTACTTCTGTATAGTCTTCAAGCCCAATTTGATCGTACTGTTTATCATGTGACCTTGTTGTTTTGGATGAACTACTGCTCCAGCTAAATATCCTGAAATTTGAGCCTTTTTTCAATTATTTAGCTCAAAAATGAATTGGTATTTTATCGCCAGTGTCTACTCTATTTTGAATAATCTTTACATGCATATAACGGGTTTTGGGTAGTGCTAGAGAGTGGTCCTATTCATCTTTTTACCTATCTGATTTTGATACAAGTATCTGGTTCAATTTTTCAATTTGATTTACTGTGGTACTCATCAGATTGATCTGCCTACCTTTCTAGTAGTAATTTGTGCGACAAGGTTTGTGTCCCTGCTTTGCATGTTTTGTACAATCGTACAAGATGTCTCTTCGTTATTCCCTCTTTTGCATAACTATGATTTTGGATGCCCTTTTGCACCTTCAAAATTTTCCTACATGACTGAAATCTGTTCTTTTTTACAATTCTGTTGGCGAAGCTGTTTCTCGTTGGTAAGTATGCACAATCATGTACTAGTGGGTGTGCTTACGAAAATTGATGTAAGAGCCTGGAGAGGAGAGGGTAGGTGACGTACAAATGACATCTTATTTAACCCCTACATACAATCGTTAATCGAGAGAGATTACGTTTGACAGAAATTAAGCCAGAACTTGAGTTATATCGCTGGAATAAACTTTATGTGAGGTCGTATTCCTGCCTTAAACAAAAGCTACATAAAACACACTGCTTTATCCTTATTGGGGTTGGCATTATTTTGTTGTACCATCAGTGGTTACAAAACCGAACAACATGAAGCGCTTCGTGTGAAATGCTTTAGGACTTTACTGTTAACCTTTTAAATCAGAAAAGTAATGATATGAAAGAAAAAAAAAAAGAAGGGAACAACATAAAGCATGTAATGGAAATGCTGCTATTAAACTTTCTACTGCTGTTCTGGGACAGTTTCTGGTGCCATTCTTTATTGCATATTCTTTACCTTTTATATTGTTTTGTGAGCGCTACTTACAATATAAATTTTCTAATATTTTGATCAGGTTATAGCTTTGAATAGTTCGCTTGCCGCTGAAGGAGAGCTTTACGTCGATGACGGCAAAAGCTACAACTTTGAGCAGGGGGCATTCATCCATCGCCGGTTTGTCTTTGCCAACAAGAAGCTAACATCCATCAACCTTGCGCCGGCCGTTTCAGGGGCGAAGAAGTTCTCATCAGATTGCGTCGTTGAGAGGATCATAGTTTTGGGATTACCATCCGGAGCTAAGAAAGCCGTGATTGATCCCGGGAATCGCGAAGCCGAGATCGAGCTCGGGCCCCTCAACCTAAGGGCGGGCTCGAGCTCCGTCGCACCCACCGTCCGAAAGCCTAATGTTCGAATCGCAGACGATTGGACTCTGAGGATTTTGTAAGATTTTAGTTCTTTTATATTGGTGGATTAGGCGTACCGATCAGTTTCAGCTCCATTTGAGCTGAGACAGAAATGTAGTTCATATTCTACTAGTGCTTTTGTGGCCTTCAACTTCTTACTGCATTTGCGCACGGAAAGAGAATTTAGCTTCTTCTGGTAATGCTATTATGAATGAATTTTTACCCGACCTCACCATTTTATTTTATTTTATCTTTTTATAAGAAGCAACTGAATTTTTATGATTGGGCTTATTAGCTCTGTTTTTCATAGTTAATTTTTGTTTCTATTGGTTTGCTCGAATGGTGGGAAATTTCGCTATTCATAGCACCGCAATTTTTTTGTACGTACCCTCTAAAACCTTTCAAAACATGGGCAAATAAGATCTTTTCTGTACAATTCAAATTATGGATAATAAAGTAGTTAATGATGAAATTATCAATTAATAGTTTATCGTATATATAAAATATGAACTAGGCTACGAAGAGATGGAAATGATTAAAGGAGTAGATCAAATTGAAAAAAATTTGATAGCATTAAGTGTTTGGTACTATAGACAGTATAGTAGTCGAACTCATAAAATATAATAGAATAATGATCTATCATATGAAACAAAATGATATAAGAATCTTGGTTATAAATAAACAAAATGTTGAAAAACTAATCTATAGAGCAAAACAATTTGATATATTGTTGAACTTATTCTATCATCATTTTATTCTTTTAATCACCCATTAAATTCTGTAGGACTACTATCGTCTTAACCGCACATTCTTTTTATCTAAGGATCAAAAATCTAATAACACAAATAATTTAATAATTAATAGTATAGTAGTCTCTCTCTCTCTCTCTCTCTATATATATATATAGAGAGAGAGAGAGAGAGAGAGAGAGAGAGTGGAGCTTATATTTTCAAAAGTACAAACTTATCTATGTTTATAAATTTTTCACCATTAGATTTGTATTGGGATTTGTATAATTGTACTTTCTTTCTTTTTTTTCTTAAATGCTTTTATAATAACACGTATCCCAATACAAATTCAATGGTAAAAAATTCACAATCATGAATGAGTTTGTACTTTTAAAAGTATATAAGTTTCACTATATATATATATATATATATATATATATATATATATATATATATATATATATATATATATATATAGCGTAGGATTACTATACTCTTATTAGTATAAATCTCTTTGTACTCATAACTTTTTTGTTTTTGGATGAATGGATGTGCGGTTAGGATGATAATAGTCCCCCTAGAGTTTAGTAAGTTGTTGGTGAAATAATATAAATCTTTGGGACTACTATAATTCTAACCGCACATTGCTTCATCCGAGGGTCGAAAACTTATAAATACAAAAGATTTTTACTCATAAGAGTATAGTAGCCGAACTCTCTCTCTCTCTCTCTCTTTATATATATATATATATATATATATATATATATATATATATATATATATATATATATATATGTAGTAGAGCTTATATACTTTTAACAGTACAAGTCCAACTATATTTATAAATTTTTTATCATTGAATTTGAATTGAGATTTGTGCTATTATAAAGTCAACTAAAGAAAAAGAAAGAGAAAGTACAATAGCACGAATCTCAATACAAATTCAATGGAAAAAAATTTACAAGCATAGTTGGGTTTGTGCTGTTAAAAGTATATAAGCTCTACTCTATATAGAATCCGGCAACTATGCTTGTACAAGCACCAAGCAATTGGTGCTTGTAAATTTTCTACCGTTAGATCAACCCCATTGACTAATTTTATCCCTTAGATCATTCTATTTCACCAACTACGCATACTCACTTAACCCAAGGGACCCCACTATCATCCTAACTAGATATCTTTTCATCCAAGGGCTAAAACCCTACAAACACTAATGACTTATACTTTTAAAAGAATAGGAGCTCAATTCCTCTAGGAGAGAGAGAGAGTACTTGGGCTATTATAATATTAATAGCACAAATGACTTGATGCTATTAAACTTTTGACCATTGGATGAAGAGATGTATGACTAAGATGATAGTGCACCCCTGGGATTTAGTGGGTGGTTGGTGGAATAGTATGATCTAAAGGATAAAAATGGTTAAAAAGATAGATCTAATAGCGGAAAACTTGGTAGCACCAAGTGCTTGGTGTTATCAACAGCCTAATAGTCGCACTATATCTATTCTTATTATTATAAGTAAATAAGTTTGGTGATTTTGTCTCACCCTACTTTTTTGTCGATAAGTTTTCTTAAATTATTTTTATTATTATAAGCAAATAAGTTTGGTGGTTTCATCTCTCTACTCTTTTGTCGGTAAATTCTCTTAAATTACAATTATATCTTTTGTTCTATTAATTAAAAAATTATTTATTAATTATTTATTAATTAATATATATATATATATATATATATATATATATATATATATATATATATATATATATATATATATATATTATTAATTGTATTTCATACTTTTATGTTTAAATGGTCTTCTATTGTACAACTAACATTTTGGACAAATATGACAACAAATAAAAGAGATATTGTACAAAAAGTATTCGGAGAGAGACTGATTTTAATTACAACGTATTTGATAGCTCAAAATTTCAAAGGTATTGATTTATTATTATTTTTTTTTCGTTTATAGCTTTAACTATATATAAACAAAAGCTCATGTCCACTAAATTTTATAAAAGTTTATAATTTTCATTAATCTACGTATAAAATATTTAACAAATATTTTAAAACTATTTTTTTAAATTTATAATAACATGAATTCATCATCAACAACCGGAAGCACAATATTAGACATTAACCCAATAATAAAAAAAACTATGGATTTAAAAAATTAGTAAGTGATTGACAAAAAAGTTAAAAACTTATTCTATACATTTCTTAAACTTGTGATAATGAAATATATATTTTTGAATAGATCAAGTGAAATTAATTTTTTGGAAGTCAAATATAAGAAAATAACTGTATAAGAACTACATGCAAATCTCACTAGTGCAACAAAACAGGCAATTAAAATTTGTAAATATAAATATTTAACAAATATTTTAAAACTATTTTTTTAATAGCACCAAGTCATTGGTATTATTAAGTTTTTGATCCTTGGATAAAAAGATATGCAGTTAGGATGATAGTGGGCCTCTAGGGTTTAATTGGTGGTTAGAAAAATAGTATGATTTAAATGATAGAAATAATTCAAGGGGTAGATCTAGCGAAAAACTTGATAACACCAAATGCTTGATGCTATCGACAGCATAGTAGCCGAACTCTCTCTCTTTCTCTCTCTCTATATATATAGAGAATTGAGCTCCTATGTTTTTAAAAGTACCAAGTTATTGGTGCTTGTAGATTTTTAGCTCTTGGATGAAAAAGATGTGCGGTTAGAATTATAGTGAGCCCTTTGAGTTAAGTGAGTGGTTGATGGAATAGAATGATCTAAGGAATGCAATTAGTCAAAGGGGTTGATCTAACTTGATGCTATCGATAGCATAGTAGCCGGACTATATATATATATATATATATATATATATATATATATATATATATATATATATATATAGCTTATATACTTTCAAAAGTACAAGATAATCTATGCTTGTGAATTTTTTACCATTGAATTTGTATTGAAATTTATATTTTTTACTTTATCTTTCTCTCTCTTTAGTTGACTTTACAAAAGGACTAATCTCAATACAAATCCAATGGTAAAAAATTCACAAAGATGAATTATCTTGTGCTTTTAAAAGTATAATATATATATATATATATATATATATATATATATATATATATATATATATATATATATATAATTAGGCCAGAATACTATCAATAGCACCAAGCTATTGGTGCTATCAAGTTTTTAGTCGTTGGAAGAAAAAATATACGATTGGGATTATAGTGGTCCCCTAGGGTTTACTAGGTGGTTGGTTGAATAGTAAAAATATTAGAGAACCACTATAATCCCAACCGCATATCTTTTCATCCAACGGCTGAAAACTTGATAGCACCAATTGTTTGGTGCTATCGATAGTATTCTAGCCGGACTATATATATATATATATATATATATATATATATATATATATATATATATATATATATATATATATAATTGAGCTCCTATGCTCTTAAAAGTATTAAGTCATTGGTGCTTGTAGGTTTTTAGCCCTTTGATGAAAAGATGTGTGGTTAGGATGATAGTGGGCCCGTTGGGTTAAGTGAGTGGTTGGTGCATGGAATATAATAATCTAAGGAATGAAATTAGTCAAAGGGGTAGATCTAACGGTAGAAAACTTACAAGCACCAATTGCTTGGTGCTTGTACAAGCATAGTAGCCGAACTTTCTCTCTCTCTCTCTCTCTCTCTCTATATATATATATATATATATATATATATATATATATATATATAGAGAGAGAAGAGAGAGAGAGATGGAGGAATGATATAGAAGAGTACTGAGAGAGAAGAGAGATGTGAGATGAGAGTATGCTATATAGATAGTAGAGAGAAGAGCAATTTCGATCCAAGATTGATAGCAGAGTTGAGAGATAGGAATGTGCTATCATAGGCATATATATATATATATATATGTATTTAGTCCCCCTAATGCTGATTGATTATTGTGGTCCCCTTAGATTTTGGTTATTCATCCAACTAACCACTATTAATCAAAGGGGACCACTATCATCGTAACAACACATTTCTTAATCCAATGGCTAAAAAATTGATAGCACCAATGACTTGATATTATTGATAGCCCGCGCGCGGCGAATGTATTGCGCGCGTTACACATGAACAATGTGCTGTCAGGATTATTGTGGTCCCCTAAGATTTTTACTATTCAACCAACTATCCACTAAATCATAGGGGACCACTATCATCGTAACAACACATTTCTTAATCCAATGGCTAAAAAATTGATAGCACCAATGACTTGATACTATCAGTAGCCGCACGCGCCCTGCGATTAGCCACACTTTGATATAATATATATATATCTTATCCGTAATAACTAAAGTTTTTACTATTTCTAGACCTTTGATTATTCTTATCCGTTAAATTTTACTATTTCTCCAACCACGTATTAAACCCAAGGGGCCCATTATTATCTCAACCACACATCTTTTAATTTAAGGGTTAAAAACTTAATTGCACCAATGACTTGGTATTATTAATGGTATTCCAGCCTAGCTCTCTCTCTCTCTCTCTCTCTCTCTCTCTCTCTCTCTCTCCTCTCTATATATATATATATATATATATATATATATATATATATATATATATATATATAATCTGACTAGTATGTTTTTAAAAGTACTAAGCAGTTGGTGCTTGTCAGTTTTCTACTGTTAGATCTATTCATTTGACTAATTTTTATCACTTAAATAATGCTAGTTTACCAACCACCAACTAAACCCAAGGGACGCACTTTTATCATAACCGCACATTCTTTCATCTAAGAACTAAAAATCTATAAGCACCGATAACTTGATACTTTTAAAAATATAGAAGCTATATATATATATATATATATATATATATATATATATATATATATATATATATATATATATATATATGGAGTAGAGATTATATACTTTCAAAAGCACAAGTCCAACTATACTTGTAATCTTTTTGTCATTAGATTTGTAGATCCGTGCTATTGTACGTTTTCTTTCTCTTTCTTTAGTTGACTTTATAATAATACGGATCTCAATACAAATTCAATGATTAAGAAATCACAAGTATAGTTGGGCTTGTGCTTTTTAAAGTATATAAGTTCTACTTTATGAGCTTATCTTATGATAAAAAAATTATAAATATAATTGGGTTTGTGATTTTAAAAATATATAAGCCCTGCTCTTTTTATATATAATTATGCTAAAATATTTTTAAAAATTTTTGAGCTATTTTACTTCTATATTTGTAGTTTTGGGATGATAATAGTATCCCTAAAACTTAATGATGGTTGGTGGAATAGTGTTGATACAAAGATTAGCACTGGTCAAATGAGTTGATCTACAAGTGAAAAAGTTAGAACTTAAAAAAAAGAGCTGATCCTTCCAAAAACATAAGATTCACTAGCCGTCCGAATCTTATAGCTTATTCTCTCTTTGGTTAGAGAAAAAAACCCTTAATGGGTATAACGATTCGGCCCACTAGCAATAATAATTTGTTGGACCAACACCATAGTTCAAAATACTTAAGCCCAATTATTATTGCCAGTGTCCATATCTCTTATATACCCAATAACAATTCAATTCACATTCGATGTAGGACTATTGAGGTGTCACAAACTCCCTCCGGTTTAGGTCTGACGTCCTCGTCAGCCTAAACACACACACAACCCAAAATCACTAGACGATGTGAGACTGTAACGACCCGACCCACTAGCAATAATAACTCGTTGGACCCAAACCACAACCCAAAATGCTTAAACCCAATTATTATTACTAGTGCCCATGTCTTATTGTTGGGGCCAAAATGTGGCTTGCGCGCGATCGGCCCCTGTTGGGTGACCCTCCAGAAGGTGTCGAAGTGCGCCGCGTGCCAACAATGAAGCAATTGGGCATAGGAGGGATCCGCTTGGCCGGGTTCTCCTCTGGGAACTCCGCGCAACCGCAAGCGACCGGTGACTGCCGAAAGCGGGTTCAAGGAGCTAGAGAGGGATCGCTGGTTTCGACTTAGATGAGTGAAAACGCTCGTGGATAAATGTACGATTGATGAGTCGATGATAACTTTAAAGCATACAGGAGGGCAGATAAAGACACGACCAAGAGACCGGTTTACACTCTAAATGCAAAATAAATAAAGACACGACCAAATGGCCGGTTTACACTTTATATTGATAAGAAGAAGGGGATACAAGTGAAAAAAAGGTATAGAAAGATTAATTAAGTCTACTCCTAGGAAAGCAGTAAAAAAGAAGAAGAAAAGTTAAGTTACTCCTACTCCTAGATAAATGATGAGCTGGGGTGGTACTGGGCTTACGAGGATTGCCGGACCTCGATCTCTTCGATGGTTCGGGTATTTATACACATCACGAACTATGGTTATTGGACGCCGATTTTGAATTTCGAACGATCGGCGTAATTTGGAGAGAATTGACATGAAGTCCTCAACAAACTCTTTTCGATTCGACTGAATAGAGACTGCTTTCCGTTTAGATTCATCCCCTGATTATTTGCACTAAGGTGCAATTCTCGGCGCCTTCCGGCGCTGGGCGTTACTTGCCCTTCTAGGCTATTTGCGAAACTCGCGCCTATATTCCTTTAAGCGATCCTTCTTTTCTCGGTTTGAAACTTCACACACTAACTCCGGTTCCCGTACCTCCCGTCGGTTGACTAGGAAGGCCTGGTGGGTGCTGTCAGCCGAAGTAGGTCTTAGTCGATGACCCATTCCGTTGGCAGATTCTTCTGTCGGCTGTTTCCCCTTGCGGCTGAAACCCCCAACCGATGGCGGGTGTAGCACGCTGTGCTTCCAAGCGACTGAATACGATTTAGATAAGGACGTGGGCCCTTTTTTGGTTGACCATTTCTTTCATCGGCCGAGGATTTTAGCCGATGGTGTACTCCATGTGTGGCGACAAATCTGGTCCAAACACTTATATATACCCAAACACATCGACACTCCTATCCGATGTAGGACTATTGGGATGTCACAAACTCCCCACGTTTAGGCCTGACGTCCTAGTCAGCCAAAACATACACACAACAGTTCAAGATCACCAGGCGATGTGAGACTTGTCTCGTTTGCCCTGTCATCTAGACCTAGGCTCAGCCAAGACTCGCCACACACTTCCGACTGATTATTGACTCTGATACCAAATGTAACGATCCGACCCACTAGTAATAATAACTCATTGGATCCAAATCACAGTCCAAAATGCTTAAGCATAGTTATTATTACTAGTGTTCATGTCTTATATCGCTAGCCTCGTCATTCAGACCCTGACATCCGATGTGAGACTATTGGGATGTCACAAACTCTCCCCGTTTTAGGTCTGACGTTCTCGTCAGCCCAAACACACACACAACCCAATATCACCCCCGTTTTAGGCCTGACGTTCTCGTCAGTCCAAGCACACACACATCCCAAGATCACCAAGCGATGTGAGACTTGTCTTGCTAGCCTCGTCATTTAGACCCTAACATAGCCCGTCACCTTGTCTTTCAGACACTGGCTCAGTCGAGACTCGCCACACACTTCCAACTGGGGACTGACTCCGATACCAAATGTAACGACCCGACACACCAGCAATAATAACTCGTTGGGCTCACACCACAGTCCAAAATATTTAAGCCCAGTTATTATTACTCGTATCTATATTTTTTATATACCCAATCACAATTCTATTCACATCCAATATAAAATTATTGGGGTGTCACATTGGAAAGTTGGCTTATAATATTTCTTAGCTTTATATTTGCTGAAAAGCGTGTTCTAATACTTTTCAAAATTGATTCGTGGTTGTGTTCTGTGTTTGTCTTCTTGTATTCTAAAGTTTCGTTTGGATACTTCTTACACATAAACTATAATACAATCATAAAAAAATTATTCTATTTGATATTTGAAAGATAAAAAAAGAGCACTATTTTTTAGATTATGGTTAAACTATACTTAATTTATAAAATAAAGTAAAATAACAATTCATTCCAATTAAAGAAAAATTTTCACCTCCAAGATTTGTCAAATTTTAAACTTTAATTTTTAAAATTTTAAATTCAAAATTTCAATATAAAATTTTAAATTTCAATATATATATATATATATATATATATATATATATATATATATATATATATATATATATATATATATATATATATATATATATAATTTTTAAATTTTAAATTCTAAAATTTAAATGTATATTCAAATTTTAAATTTTATAATTTCAAATTTTAAAGTTTAAAATTCAAAATTTAAATTTAAATTTAAATTTAAATTTTAAATTTTAAAATTTAAATTTCAAAATTTTAAATTTTATAACATTAATTTTCAAATTTTAAACTTTACAATTATTAATTTTAAAATAATAAATTTAAATTTAAATTTAAATTTTTTTTAAATTTAAATTTGAATTTTTTATTTCAAATTTTCAATCTTCAGTTATCAATTTAAAATTTTAAATTATATTTTATTTTAAAATTATAAATTTTTAATTTTAAAATTTTAAAATATAAAATTAATATTTTATTTTTAATTTTTAAAATTTTAAATTTAAGGAAATTCCGTAAGATTGTACAACGTGCGTCTAAAATGTTTACAAATTAAAATCATAAAATTTTTCATAGTTATAAATTTTTTTATTTTATTTAAATAAAAATCATAAGTTATAAACTGCATAAATATTTCTTTTACTGTGAATTCAAATAGTCCCTGACTCTATCATCCATGTTGAACTAATTATTATTGCAGTTTTATGCCTGACAAAAATTTTTCTCTATTTCAGTAATTTTATATGAAATTAATAGTATTCAATCAAAGATCTGTATGAAAATAAAAAAATAGAATTTTTAAAACATATAAAATTATTTAAAATTATTATGTTATTATCAATTTGACCTTTATAAATAGGCAATGCTAGGTGTACACCTCATAAGGGATGTACATCCTACACCCTACTTCATTCTGAGATAGGTATACCTTCACTCGTCACATCGAGTGACGAGTAAAATGTACCCCACTTCAGAATGAGATGGGGTGTAGGATGTACACCCCTTATGGGGGTGTACACTTATATATACCCTTTATAAATTTACAGAATATATTAGAATTGATGTGACATATTCTATATGGTATAACTGTTATAATAAAGTTTTTTTTTTTTACTATGTACACAAAAATAGCACGGTACACTTGGTCTAGAAATGCGTCTCCCCCAAGTCCTCAGTTAACCCAGCCTGGTGAGGCCTGTTTACAGCAGAAGACTGCAGCTGCCCCCAGAAATATCGCTCCACTGCCGTTAAGTCAGTTATTTCCTACACCCGGTGCGTTCGTGCACGCCTGATTTTTTTTTTTTTTTTTTTTTTCTGACTTTAATTTTCATCATTCATATACTTTTAATTTTTATTTTTGTTCAGAGTTACATCTCTTAATTTTATAATTCTCTATTTTAGAATTCAGACATTTTTTGAAAATTTATATAACTGTGAAAAAATTTGTCTCTTAAATTTGTTAATGGACAAATTGAATTCAAAAAAATTATTAATTTAACTAATTATTATTATTAAAATTTAAAAAAAAGCTTTTACTTATATACTCTTCACTATTCAAAACTTTTAATTTTATCTTTCTAATTTCAAAATATCTTTCTGAATTTTAAATTTTAATTAATAAATTTTATTAATTAATTATAGAATTAGGAGCATAATTGAGAAAAAAAATAAAAATCAATAAATTCATTTTAGTCAACTAAAAACATCATAAATTTTTTTCTAAAAAAAATTCTGATGGACATATATTAAATATTATTGGCCCATTTCGTAAAAGAAAAAAAAAAAAATCTAGCCAAAAAAAAAAGAAAAAAAAAAAAAAAAAGAAGCCTATTTGAAACTAGACTATTGATAGGGCGGCAGTACATGGTTGAAATGATGGTTGGCAGGCGTTGGTGCACCGAGTGCAGCCAATAATTTCTCTATGCAGTTGGTTGATTAACTGTCTTTCATCGTACTTATCTGTTCTTGACATGAACTTCTGCCTTATTTTGGAGAGCCAAGAAGGCAGAAGAAGAAGAAGAAGAAAAGAAGAAAGAAGAAAAAGAAGAAGGTGGTGCAAGAGCGACCGTTCTCGATCAATCTTGATCGAGTCGGTCGTCATGGCGAGCAGCGACGGGGCCCCGCGAATGTTTTGCTTCTCGGTGGACCAGATCGTCTTGAACGGCATCTGGCGGAAGAACTTGAATTTTTCGTCCTACGCCGTGCCCATGTTCTTCCTGCAGATCTGCTGCTTCGTCAGCTCGGCGCGGATTCTCTCGTATCTCATCAGGCCCCTCAAGCTGCCCAAAGTCGTCGCCGAGATCCTGGTAAGATTGAATCTGAAACTTCATTAAAATTAATTGCTCTGCTAACTCTCTGCAACAATTCATCAG
>CM054947.1:4271466-4301466 GCA_029168755.2 Tillandsia fasciculata | reverse complement strand
TCCATATTATGATATATGAAAATTTCTTCAATAACATTAGAAAAGAATCAAGTTTTTTTTTTTAACTTGATGCGTAATTATTTTATCGCAAGAAATTTTTTTACTTATATCATCATTATGAATTTTCTCGTTGGTCTGAGTCACATCGAAATTTTCATTAGACTTTTCTTTCCAAATTTCTTTGCAAATTGGGACTATTGTATTTTCGTCGATAGATTTAATTTCTTCTTCTTCTTGAATTTCATTCTCTTCTTACAAATATTCTCCTCCAATTTTCGCTAATATTCTTTACGTTTCTCGTGCCGTTTTTGTTGTTGAAATTTTTTCAAACAAGATAAATCCACTGCTTGAAAAATATATGACAGAACTTTTCTGTTTCTCTTTTTAAGTTCTTCTTTTTTAAATTCTTTTTCATAATTTCTATTCTCTACCACATTCCATAAATCTTGGGATTCTAAAAAACATCGAATGATGATTTTTCATCGTTTAAAGTTGTTCCATCGAACTTTGGTAAGTTAGGTTGAATAAACCAATTTAAATTCATAACGAAACTAGAAAAACCAAAACTGAGTTTCAAACTTGTACCTTCTTGTTCGGATGACGTCCTTATTTCATTGAGATCCTTATTGCATCGAGATCTTGCCAATTTTTTTTTCCGGCTTACTTGTCTAGCCCCACTGGCTATTTGGACAAGTTTTTTTTAATCTCTTCACGGACTCTCCTGGCTCTCTTTTCGTCAAGCGTCACAACCACCTTCTTTCGTGTGTTGCTTCGAAGCAATTCTTTTGCTTCGGTTTCACCTGGACGTCACCTTCTTCAATATGTTGCGAGTCACTTAATTTTGATGTGGTTATCTGGTACATTGGTTCTGTATTCTTTCCAAATCTGTTGTCAGCTTAGAATTTGTTTGGTACTTTTCAGTTCCGATACCAATTGTTGGAAGCGTAAAAAATCTCTGATACCAATTGCTGAAACTGACATATTAAAATACAACAATATGGAGAAGAAATATTGGAGAAGAACTAATACTTTATTAATAAAAAATATTCAATTACACCTTCAACGACATTCTTGACCCTATGCGGCCATGTCTACTGTAGCCCCTCTAATTCATCTAATTACCACGCCTAAATATATATAGCTATTAAATTATAATAGATCACAAATTTAGATAATTACAAATAAATTTTTAAAATATAATTTGGATAAACTCTATCTCCAACTAACTTTTAAATTAAGTTTGGAATAGTACTTCCAACAAAGACATGTGATTGTTACACCTACCTATTACTACAAGAGTCACCTGGTAAAACATGAAATGTAAGTCATATTATTTCAACTAACAAGTAAAATTCCAACTAAAATTTGTGACCACCAAGAAGGAAATTAGACAAGCTAGTGAATGGACATGCTATTATAAAAAGGCTCCTCAGTGGCTTCATAAGCTAAAAATTGGAGCTCAATTAGAGGAACACAAAGAAAGAAAGAAAGAAACAGAGAAAGAGAGAGAAGAGAGAGATAAAAAAGAGAGAAGCTTAATTAAAGCTTCTTCTCTAATTGTACAATTAATAGTGTGGAGTAAGTTTTCATTAATAGCTTACTGTGGCAATTTTAAAGCAAGGGTGTGTGCCAGTGATCTTTGTGTTGATAAAATATAAAGCTTTTGGTGATCCCATCTATCAAACTCAGCAGTGAGTAATATTAAGAAGAAATTCTGAATTATAATGCAAATTAGGAAACTGATCAGCGGCTGATGATATTAAATCTTCAATCTGTAGTTTGTTTGTACGCTTGCCATTTGAGTCAGACTCTTTTTCACTTGAATTTTAATTTCTAAACTTATAACATATTCTGCATTTTAGATTTTCAAGTAGAAAAGAAATATTAGATGTTGAGGGACAATCCTAATCCATACTTGCTTTAACTAATTAATCCAAGGGTCATAAATTTGCATTAATAATTCGCCTTATATTATTAATTAGCTCAAAATAGAGAGGATTGCTATCCTAATATGATTAAACTAAAATTGTGAACGAGTCCAAAAATATATATTAATATTTTTACTTACGTTCATGATGGATATAAAACACATATGAAATTAATAGATAAAATAATTAGAAAATAAAAATTATGCATAAGTTGGGATCTGGATTGAATGGGATTGGATTCAAAAGTTTAGATTGTATTCCGGAATGTCTCTTCCTCTTCCCCACGATCGATCTCTCGTCTTATACAATTGAATCCAAACCTGGGCGCTAGACATGACCTATGTGTTTTCACACAATAAGCCCTTGATTTAGCCATGATGGTGGAACCTGAATCTGAATCCACCTGTTTCCACCTGTTTCCTTGATATCTTTGCATTGTGACTAGCAATGAAACCATAGAATGGAAATTCACACTGGTTTTTGCTAAATTTATATCTGTAACTCAATTTGTTTGCATCATTGTTGAACGTCTTTTAACTACGTCCTGTTTAAATTCTGAACAAATTGATGCATATAAGGCCGTTGATCGATATTTCTCTTGTTGGCATTCATGATGCATTAGGTGTTTGCAGTAGGACATGACTGGGGATCCATAATAGCATGGTTTCTCTGTATGTTCATACCAGAGTCACCAGACAAGGCCATTTATACCGCGCAACCTCTGCTTGGAGTTTTGAGTCATTATAATGCAGTCTGCATTCTAAAAAGTGTCATGTCAACATCGATCATTCGACTTTTCTTTGCAAAAATTGAAACTCCGAGGAGGATGAAATTGAAACCAAGGTCCAAATTTGGGGACTAAATTGAAACTAGCTAGAAGGCTGAAATTAAAATTTGGAGCTATTCTTTGAAGCTAAATTGCAACAATTGAAACTGTAAGGATGAAATCAAAACCCAGAACCCTGATCAAACTTCAGGGACTAAATTTCTAGTTTATCTTTTTCTACATTCTTTGGCAACTGTAGTACCAACAAGCACAAAGAGAAGTAATATGCCATAATGTTCTGACATGTCTCTAGTGTTGGAGATAGAAGATATCCAATGATAATATTTAAAAGTGTATATAGTTAAAGTAGAATTTATAATTATCTAAATTAAAAATTTGATTTGTTAACTGCTATTACTTGATAGCTATATATAGGTAGATGTAGGATAATTAGATGAATTGATTATAATAGACATTGCCGTATAAGGTCAAGATTGTCGTCGAATGTGTAATTGAATATTTTTTATTAATAAAATATTCGTTTAGTTATCTTTCTTCTCCAATATCTCTTCTTTATATTATATTATTTTAAAATTTTAGATACTGGATTATATAATCGGTATCAACATGAATACCGATTTCAACAATTGACATCAGAACTAGAAAAAGCTAGATTACGGCAAGCTTGGAGGAGTCGGAAAATCATCTCAGATTTGAAAAGAATACAAAACTAGTGTACCAAATAGCTATCTCAAAATCAAGTGACTCGTAGCAGATTGATGAAGGTGACGTTCAAGTGAACCGAAGCAAAGGAATTATTTTGAAAAAATTGGCCTCAGCACAACACACTAGAGAAGGTTTTGACGCTTGACGATAAGAGAGCGAGGAGAGCTTGTGAAAAATAAAATAAAATTATCTAAATAGCCAGTGGAGCTAGGCAAGAAAGTCGAAGCACAAAAAACTCGACGAGATCTCAATGAAATAAGGATGTCATCCGAATATGAACACGTACGAGTACTTGAAACTCAATTTTCGAAGTTTTTAGTTTCGTTATGGATTTAGATTGGTATACTCAATCTAGTTTACCAATGTTCGATGGAACGAACTTTAAAAGATGGAAAATCATATTTCGATATTTTTTGGAATTCTAAAATTTGTGGGATATGATAGAGAATAAAAATTATGAAAAAAAAAATTGATAAAGAAAAATTTAAAAAGATAGACAGAAAAGTTCTGCCATTTATTTTTCAAGCAGTGGATCTATCATGGTTGGAAAATTTTCAACTATAAAAACGGCACGAGAAGCGTAGAGAATCTTAGCAAAAATTAGAGGAAAAGATTTGCGGGAAAAGAATGAAATTTAGAAAGAAGAAGAAGAAATTAAACCCAATGATAAAGATACAAAAGCCCCCGTTCACAAAGAAACTTGGAAAGAAAAATATGATCAAAATTATGAAAAAGATAAGATTCGTGAAGAATATGCTTATGATCAAAATGATACGATTCAGATCGGCTATAAAGTTTACAACGATGATATAAATAAAGAATTTTCAATCAATGAAATAATTACGCATTAAGTCAAAAAGAGAATGGATAAAGAAAAGAAAGAAACAAAAATATAGAATTAAAATAAGAAATTTTGGCATTGTGCAAGGTGTACACATTGAAACTAGCGAATCCAAAATATTGAATCTAGATATACGTAGGAACCCGCAGATTTTTAAGAAAATATTGAATCTAGATATATGTAAGAACCCGCAGATCTTTAAGAATAATGTGGATAGTCAGGCAGGCGGCAGAGATTTTGCGTATGACAATATCATTGGATCGATAGGCATTATGTTGCATAACTCGAATAACTCGAATACTATGACAACAACAACGACGAAGATTGCAAGATCAAAATGCGCGTTTTACGAAATTTATAGTTCGGAAATGAAGTTTGGATTAAGGGAGTATATTGGAAATAGTAATCCAAACTTAATCTTAAATTTAATTAGAGATAAAGCATATCCAATGATCATATTTAAAAATTTATATAGTTAAAGTAGGATTTATATTTATCCAAATAAAAAGTTTGAGTTGTTATCTGTTATCACTGATAGCTATATATATATAGCTAGATGTGCGGTAATTAAATGAATTGTCCACAATTGAAGTTACCGCATAAGGTCACGATGTCGTAAAAGATGTAATTGAATATTTTTATTAATAAATTATTAGTTTAGTTATTTTTTCTCTCTAATTTTTTTTTTCATATTATTTTATTTTATAATTTTTTTATAGTTTTAGATTCTGAATTATATAATCGTTATTCGCGTGAGTACTGATTCCAACATTCAGAAACTGAAAACTCGCGCACCGTAGCAGCAACTCTCCGTAGTATCTAGGTTTGAGATATTTATAGGCGCAAGACTTGGAATGATTAAATAGGAGGATATCAAATTAATCAAGCAGCCTATTAAATTATGTAAAATAATTATTGTTCTGGAAAAGCTTGAAGTTCAATAATGTATAACAGCCAACTAATTTGAAAAGCTTGGTGGAAATCAAATTCAAAACCCTTCTGTTTTAATATTATGTTAAATAATTTGAAATGATTATTTACTCAAAATTATGTAAATATGGATTGTTTGTGAACTAGAAAAATAATTATTTCATTATAGCAAAAATTGAAACTGGAAGTTTAGAAATGCAGTATGCTTGTTTTTGTGGAAACTTAGTATAGACCTTCTACAGCCAAAAGCCATGTTAGGGAGTTCTAATCTCTTCTCAACTTATATATATGCTCAAACTCTTCCAAACTTTTATCTGCTAAAAAATGTGACATATTTAGTGAAATTTAAATAATCAATAAGTTCAAGCCTATTAAGTCCATATTGTTAAATTATATAAATCCGTTGTTGTTAAGCTTGTCGGATCGTTGGCGCTAATCATTAATTCCAAAAGCTCGAGCTGTTAGAAATACGCAATCAATTCACTTAAAGCGTACAGACACAGTGCCCGCGGGTCTCGACCGGTCTCAACCCACTTGGACGTTAGGTCTATTGTTGGACCTTTTGCCGTTAGGTCTATTGTGAACCGCAGCTTCACTCAACTTATTGGGCTTACCCAACTCAACTTATTAGTTTTCTGGACCTATTATCACGGAACAGGAAGTTAGACCTATTTTAACCTATAAATAAATAGCCAACAAAATTAGCAAAAAACAACATTATATATTTTATATTCAACACTTTTTTTTATTTTTGAGCTCAAAATTTTTTAATAAATCTAAAATATGAACTTAATTTAATAAAGAAAATTAAACATTGGACTTCATTTAATATGAGAAAATTAAATAATGCTATTGAGTCTGGCGAGACTCGAAATTAGAGCTCCTCCTCACACTTGGGTTAGAAATTTTTAAATAAATTTAAAATATTAGCTTAATTTAATGAGAGAAAATTAATGAACAAGACCTCCTACCTATTTTGATAGTATGTTAAATTATATAAAATAATTATTGTATTCTAAAGGTTTATATATTATATATATAATGTGGGTATGAGAATATATGTACACTCTTTATTTTTTTTTATTAATTATTTATGTAAGACTAATTTCATTTAGGAATTTCATACATGGCAATGCTTACGCACCGAATGACCTAGATTCCAAATTTGATTGTTTCAGTGTCATTATCAGGATTACATTCATGCCTCGGATTAAAAGCTTCTTAATCTGCATGTTCTGAGAAATTATTGCGTGTATCAACACAGTCCGGTACTGCATTATAATCTTTCACTAGTGTAGTTACCCGCGCGATGCAGCGGGTAAATTTTATTAAAATATTTTTTTATATTTTTTTTTAGATCATATATGATAGTTAGAAAAAATAAATATTAAATATGCAAATTAATCAAAACTATTTAATATAGAAGATTTTGTTGAGAATAAAAAAATAGAATTAAATCTAAATGATATATAATCAACGTGAAAAATATAAAAAGAAAAAAAGAAAAACACTATTGCTTGTATTTACTATAAAAATTTCGTGCAAATAAATTTTGTTATCAATTTTTTGAAGGATGGGATTTAACTGTGCCAACAGAGTGAAGTGAGTACCGTTACATGCCGGGGGTTCACACGTACCGAAGGATCCTCGCCACCGTGTGGCACGTGCGTGGCTCATCCTTCCCACGTCCACATCACGATTCTCCCTCCCTCTCTCTCTCGTATGCATATAAGACTCTCTCCAACTCTTCACACACACAAACACTCTCTTATAGGGAAATGCAAAAGGATAGATGAGGGAGTATATAATGAGTAGGAGATGAGGAAAAATAAGGAGGCGTACGTTTTGGAAAGACATGAGGGGAGGTGATGGGGTGTAAGTTGTAGGAAGAAATTAAAATATGAGGGAAGGTGATGGAGTGTAAGTTGTAGGAAGAAATTAATGAGAGGAGGTGAAGACATGAGAAAGAAATTAATGAGGGAATGTGAAGAGTGTAAGAGAGAAAGAGATAATTCAGGATAGAGAGGAGATGAGAAAGTATGAGAGCGTTTACAAAAAAAATAGAATTAAATGTCATGTGGAAGGGGGTTGGGGAAGAGAAAGAGATGCTTCATGAAGCAAGAGAGTTGAAGAGAAAAAACATTTTTAAAAATAAAATATTAAAAATAATAGATCCCATTACCCTCAAGTTAAGGAAATGATGCCACATCGGATTTAATTAGAAGAAATCATATAGAGATATAGATTTGTTCTTCAACTATTCAATCTTTAGCAAGATAAAATATTGTAAATCATTATGAGATGATATAAATGGTCGATAACGCTGCGGTGCAAGTACAGATATTCGTGCACACGGTGCATTGCAGATTTTTCCTCAACTCTTTGGGCTCACATAATAAGCACTAAATACTAAAAAGTTGGGTCTCACGTGAATCCAACATTTCTGGACCATGACAACTAGGCCTACGTACCAACGTTCGGTTTGTTGGGAAATCGGGAAAATTTATTTTTTTAAAAAAAATATTTTCATAAAAAATATATATATTTTTAGAGTAAATATAAGTGTACACCCCATGAGGGGTGTACATCTTATATCCCACCCCATTCTGGAATGAGGTGAATTTTATTGGTCACTTGATGTGACCAGTAAAAGAAACCCCACCCCAGGATGAAGTGGGGTGTAGGATGTACACCCCTTATGGGGTGTACACCTAGCATTTTTTATTTTTTTATAGTTTTTTTTTTTTTTGAGATAAAATGTCAGAAACATAAAAAAGTATATTATTTTTATAAAATTTGGATATAACAACTTTTCGAAAAAGCTCATTTCGCTGAGAATCAAATTGACGAAAAATATTTTTGCTCGCAAAAATTTTTATTTGAATTTTTTTTTTTGTGGAGAACCAAACTCCTCCTTATGGTGTGTTTGGTTGGCCGTTAAATATACTAAAAATTACTTTTAGACTTGTAAAATTATTTTGTGTGTGTTTATTTAGCTGTATTTTTTATTTTATTTTATTTTATTTTATTTTCGAAACACTACTTTTACATATTAGAGAAAAATAGTGTTTTTATTTTTTACCGAAAATCAGAAAAAAATAAAAATTCAAGCTTTGAAAAACTTTCTTTATTTATTTTTTTTCCAACTAACCAAATAAATAAATATATATTTTTTCTTTCAATCAAACAAATGTAGATGAAAAACTATTTTTTTTTTTATAAATCAAATACTACAAAATGTAAAATACTTTTTTCATCAATATTTTTTTTTCTTTTTTTTTTTTTTATAATTTTACGTGCCACCAAACACCCTCTTTAGTAAGAAGATGGTAAAA
Source organism: Tillandsia fasciculata (assembly GCA_029168755.2). Classification (NCBI taxonomy): domain Eukaryota; kingdom Viridiplantae; phylum Streptophyta; class Magnoliopsida; order Poales; family Bromeliaceae; genus Tillandsia; species Tillandsia fasciculata. Next base: position 4,292,940 of record CM054947.1, on the reverse strand, counting down.
ATGTGCGGAGAGTAAGCGAAGATTCTCTCAGTTAGCCTATAGGTCATTATTAAGTGGGTGTTTCACATTTGAGAAGTAATTTTGGATCAAAAGTAATTTTTGGCTCAATAAAGCCTTTGGTAATTTAGGTTGTAAAATATGATTCTAATTTTCAGAATTAATTTTTTAATATTTGAGCTTCAAAATCAGAAACAGTCAAAATCTACTTTTTAAAATTTGATTCTGATTTTAGACTCAAATTTTAAAATTTTATTTTGATTTTAAATTTAAATTTTAAATTTAACTTTTATATTTGTATTTTGAATTTCAAAATTTAACTTTTAAATTTAAAATTTAAAATTTAGATATTAAATTTAAAGTTTAAAATTTTAAATTTTAAATTTTATAATTTAAATTTAATATAAAATTTAAAATTTTAAAATTTAAAATTTGAAACTTTAAAATTTAAAATTATAAGTTTTAATTTTCAAATTAAAAATTTTAAAATTTAAATTTAGATTTTAAATTTTAAAAATTAAGTTTTAAGTATTTTAAAATAAAATTCAGTAAAAAAATTGCTGTTTGCAAACAACAAATTTTTTTTTTGCTAAATAGTTTTACAAAGAAAAATTGGTTTCTATTTAAACTCACCCAAACACTATAGCTTTTAATCAAAATCAATTCTCCAAAACAAAATCAATTCAAGAGAAACCACTTTTTCAGAATCTAGACCAAACAAGCCCTAAATATATTATCAATTCAATATATGGCCTTGTCAGGTATTAGTAGTTATTTTTTGTTTCTACTTTATTTGCAGAAAAAAAATAAAATTATCAAATTTAATAGTATTATTGATAAATTCTATAAAATTTTTAATTTATTTGACTCAAAGCACTCAATTGACAAAAGAGTTTTAAAAGTTAATTAGAAAGTGTCACTAGAAAAAGTTAACAATTGAGGACACCATTTTAAAATGGCCTCTATCTATAGTTTAGGGAGTCTACAAATATAGTCATTATATACAATTTTATCAAAGAAGAATGAAGAGCAAGTCTCACTAAATGCTCCCATTTTTATTTTTATTTTATTTTATTTTTTTTTTTGTTCAAATCCAACCAAGATCTCATCATTATTCCATTAGGTTTGCTAAATGTTCCATGTGTTAATTATTGACAAAGGTACACTATTGCAATTTGGGAATCTCACTTTATGTGCTATAATGACAACCAAAATGATGAGAAAAGGATGTTACAACCTAAAGGGAGAAATTTAATGCTGCATGCATCTAGCCCCAAGTTGAAGGAACCAACTCTTTACACTAGCTAGCTAGTGGATATTTCCTTTTATGAGAAAAATTATGACCAAACGAGCTTAGTTATCTTTATACACATTAATGGATTCATTAGTGGAGAGAGAGAGAGAGAGAGAGAGAGAGAGAGAGAGAGAGAGAGAGAGATCACTAAGTAGTAACTATAATATTGAATGCATGATCACTTTCCACTTCTACATATGGTTTCTCCTTCTTTTTGTGCATCTCATGTTACATCTCCTAACGACTTTGAATGCAACCTCGCTCTTTCTCACCTTTCATTTTTCATGAGTATCATTTTCATGCCTACAAGGATTATGCATAAAAACAAATTCCGTTCGAAAACTTCTATTAGGAGCTTTTTACTAAAGTTACTAAAAAGAGTAGAGATTGAGTGGTATTCTAGAATTTAAAATAGTTCTATATATAAGACATAATAGAATTCTTAATCCGGCTATATTATTTTGGATGGTGACTAGACTCAAGAAATTAAGAGAGTTAAGCGTGCTAGAATTAGAGTAACTTTAGGATGAATGACTCTATGAAAAATAAGGTATCACAGTTGGTATCAGAGTTAATTACTAGTCGAAAATGTGAGATGAGTCTTGGTTGAGCTAGAGTTACTAGCTAGACAAATCTCACATCGCCTGATAGTATTTGTGAGTGTGTCTGAGCATGATGAGGGCGTCATACCTTAAACTTTAGAATTTGAAATAGTCCTATATATAAGATATAATAGGACTAAACATTTTAATCCGACTATAGCATTTTGGGTAGTGACTAGACCTAAGAGATTAAGAGGATTAAGCGTGTTAGAACTAAAGTAGATCTAGAATGGATGATCTCTGAAAAGTTGGGACGTCATAGGTTGGATGATCAACTGCATATAAATTCTTGCGATCTCAATTAATTAACCATTATCTCTTTTATATATATATATATATATATATATATAGAGAGAGAGAGAGAGAGAGAGAGAGAGAGAGAGAGAGAGTGTGTGTGTGTGTGTGTTCGGCTACTATACTTGTACAAGCACCAAGTAATTGGTATTTGTAAGTTTTCTACCATTAGATCTATCCCTTTGACTAATTTTATCTCTTAGATCATTAATTTTATTCCACCAACCACTCGCTTAACCTAAGAAGTCCACTATCATCTTTCCCTCACATCTTTTCATTCAAGAGCTAAAACCTTCAAGCACCACTAATTTAGTACTTTTAAAAGTATAGGAGCTCAATTATATATATATATATATATATATATATATATATATATATATAGAGAGAGAGAGAGAGAGAGAGAGAGAGAGAGAGAGAGAGAGAGAGTAGGGCTTACATATTTTCAAAAGCACAAGTCCAAATATTTTTGTGAATTTTTATCATTGGATTTGCATTGAGATTTATGTTATTTACTTTTTCTTTCTCTCTTTAGTTGACTTTACAATAGCATAAATCTCAATATAAATTCAATAGTAAAAAATTCACAAACATAGTTTGGTTTGTACTTTTGGAAGTATATAAGCTCTACTCTCTCTCTCTCTCTCTCTCTCTCTCTCTCTATATATATATATATATATATATATATATATAGTCCGGTTATTATACTTTTAAAAAAATGAAACAATTGGTGTTGTTAAGTTTTTTATCGTTAAATCTATTTTTTTAACTAATTTATTTCTTAGATCATACTATTTTACCAATTACCCACTAAACTCAAGAGACCATTATCATCCTAACCGCACGTCACTTCACACAAGTGCTAAAAATCTAATAACACCAATAAATTGATACTTTTAAAAATATAGTAACTCAATCATATATATTCATTCTAAAATTTATTCATTCTAAAATGAATAGAATCTAAGATGTATATTCATTTTATGGTGTACATCTAGTTTTTTCATATATTTTTTTAGCATAAGTGGGAGTTAATGGTTGTGATTGAAAAGCCTGCACGACCCGTGTTGGCAAAAGGACGTCCAACCCTAATTTTCATTATTTTTTTTTGTACTTTTTGTTCTGTATAAATATATAGCTAGCGCTGCTTGATAAAATAGAATCAAAAGCACTAGGATTAATAAAGTTCTGCTTTTGAAATTTAGATTTAATCGCATATATAACTGCTTTCGCTTGTGACAGAAGTCAGAAAAGTTTTCTTTCTATTAAAAACTGGACAAAATTGTACTGCTGTTGAAAATAAAAATAGGAGTGTATGCAAACACGCCAAAATCCTTTTAGTACATCAGCATATACCTTGAATAGTTTCATATACAAGGAAAGAAACCAAACAAAAGCTTAAGAACATTATGAAACTTTATTGGAATATGTATAAAGATTTACATAGGGAGAAATTAGCAAAGTTGTGAGTTCAAAAACTGAACAGAAACAGCCTAATAAACCTATGACCAAAGGGTTCTTGGGTAATTTCAACTTAGAGAAAGAGAATTGGGAGAAGAAAGGAGGGGGTTGAGCAATCTTTCACATTGAGGGAAGGTGGGGAGGGAAAAAATCATGATGGTCTAGTGCTAAAGTATATGCAATTTGGAGTGGCCAATCATTCAACTTGAAAATCAAGGAAAGGGAAGGAAGAGACATCCTTCATCAAGTTCTCCAAGTCCCACTCTCCCACCCTGATGTTCTCACCCTCCCAATACATGCCACTCCCAACAATATTATTACTATTATTAATGTCACCATTTATCTTAGTAATATCACTGTTTTTCCTATCCAAGCACTCATCACCAATGGTGATTACTGTTGTGTCTCTGCAGTTATTGTTAGTCGGGTTCTCTTCAACACTTCCACTCACTAGAGGGGGCACAAAAGGCTCATATCCTCCTCCTGCTCCTCCCATGAAACTTTTCTCAAAGGATAATCCATGATCTCCATAATAATTTTCCTCTAATCCAACTACTTGAATTAGACCTTTTGGTTCTTGGATGTAGTAATCGCTTATCGCAATCATGCAGCTACCTTCACCTGGAAATGGCAATAGGTCATAGGTGCTCATAGGAAAGCTTTTCATTGAGGATGAGGAGGAAGATGACAGTGAGTCCATGCGCATGTTTATGCTTTCATGCTCGTTTATGCCGACTAATCCCTCAACCAATATTTTAGATTCTGAAGATCCACTTTGGTTCGAAGATGACGGCGAGGGGTTCTTCAGCCTCTTTTTGATAGTAGAGTTCCAGAAGTTCTTTATCTCATTATCAGTGCGCCCAGGCAAGCGCGCCGCAATTTGAGACCACCTAGAAAATAAGATCATGCATGCCCGAACTCAAAACATGTATTGAGTCCATGCATTAAGTACGTAAATGATGGAAGTGTAATGCTTGACATTATCAAGCTAGGCTTTAAACATCAAAGTAGAGAATACTATTAATTGTAAAGGTTATATGTCTCTGTCCCTAGTTTCATGGTTAGCTGAAAAGCCAAGTTAGGACAAGGACCATTAATGTCCTTTTCACCTCTAGATCTTAAACATTCTTCATGTAGATAGCTCAAATCAGTTATTACGTTATGGGTGATAACGCATTAAAGAGTACTAAGTTAATCCGCCGAGGTAAAATCCTCAAGTTTAACAGTGTTCAATGACCTTAATGGTGCACAGGTGAATGACATACTATAAGCAGTTTACCTTCTTTCATTTCCTTAGTAAAATAATAATGATGCATGCATGCATTTTATGTGCATGCAACAATTGAGAAGCAATTCGAACAAAAGCAGTCATAATATGATATCTGTTCAGGTGAAGGATACAACTAATAAAATGTATCGTAAAAACTCAATTGTTTTTTTTTTTTTTTTTGAGAGAGAGAAGTAAAGCCTCCATTGTTATGACACATCTTATATTTTGAATAAATTTCTAAAGCCAATGGTGTCATCTATGGCTCGGATTTAGCTAGTCTTTACTATACAATTTGTTACGGCATCCTTCATCTAAGTCGAACTCTCATAACATGCATAGATTACATGTGTACGTGTGGATGTGCATGCGTGCGTGCACGTGTGTGTGAGAGAGAGGGAGAGAGAGAGAGAGAGAGAGAGAGAGAGAGAGAGAGAGAGAGAGAGAGAGAGAGAGAGAGAGAGAGAGATCTCTACCGACCTATTGCCAAGAATGGAATGCAAGTGGATGATGAGTTCCTCTTCTTGGGGGGAGAAAGCCCCGCGCTTAAGATCAGGGCGCAAGTAGTTGATCCACCGGAGCCGGCAACTCTTGCCGCACCTCTGCAGCCCCGCATTCCTGGCGACGTCGCTCCAACACCCCTGGCCATTGCTGACCATGTAGCTCATCAACTTGTCATCCTCCTCCGGCGACCACAACCCTTTCCTCAGCTTGCCGGCTCCAATATCAATGCTTGTGCCGCCGAGGTTGGCATTGCTAGGGCCGTTCTTTGCCTGAGAATCCGGCTTTCTCATTGCGGACACACGCGCGACTCCTCGGATAGTAAGTTTTGAGGCAAGTGTGTATGTCTAAATCTAATGCAAGTAGTTATGAGAGGATCTGAGATATATAGTTATGTAGATTGAGAACGAAAGAAAGGTGAAGAAGATGATATATATAATAATGATGATGGCGATGGCTTTTGAGCCTTGCTTAGAAATTGGAGAAGCAGGTGAGGGAGAGACATAGTGAGAAGGGGGACCTTCCAGGAGTCCATATAGGAGATCTGGGAGAGGGAGAGAGAGAGTGAGATGAAGGTGTGGTCTTCTTGTCTTTGACTCCAGTTCTTGTCCTTTTCGTTTCATTTTAATTTCTTCACTCACAAGGTAATAATGGTGCACGAAGAGAGAGAGAGAGAGAGAGAGAGAGAGAGAGAGAGAGAGAGAGAGAGAGGAGGGGGACTATAAGATAATGAAAGAGAGAAAGAGCTAGGGATTGTTTTATGATGAAGCTAAGCTATATATTTTGCTTGGAGTTCACATAATCTCTCTCCCCTTGTTGATCTCTTTTTCCATCATGTACTACACAAGTATATCTGTGTAGATCCTACGAGATCGAAGTGTGTGTGTTGTGTGAGTGCATGAGAGAGAGAGTGCCTTTGCATGTAGTGTACGCATGGGTTTCATTACGAGCGTCCTTATACGGCGATTTATGGGTCCGCGACCATAAGCTACGTTGTTTTCAGGATTAATACGTGTGTGTACGAGCGGAGTATGCGGGCATTTCATTGAGATCATAACAAACTTGAAAATAACGCAATTTGGCCTTGCATGTTCCAGTTAGTGTGGTAGTTGGGTTCTCGACATTCCCTTTTCTTTTTATTGTTTTGGCCTTGATTTTGATCATTACCATATATAGATTAGTTATTATAGAAATAAACACATTTTAGTAGGATACAAGCGCTAGAGTTGCCCTAGTATGCTTTTAAATTAATTAAACTATGTAAGTTCTTGATATATATTCTTATTTTGTGTTTATGATAAGGGAGCATTCAAATTAATGATCGATGGACGTCTTTCAATTTTGTCTACTATATGTAAACTTTCTAGAAAGAATATTCTTAATTTTTTCGCATTATGTATTTATTGTTCAAGTGATCCTTTTAAATGATAAATATATAGTTTAATTATTTGAGACCATCTAATTACTAGATAAATTATGACATTCCTAGAACTTAAATTAGTTTTATATATAATATATAATATGATTAAATTTTTAATTTGGTTATAACATTTTGAATGATAATTAAACTCAAAAAATTAAAAGAATTAAACGTATTAGGATTAGAATAGTCTAGAATAGATCGATGATCTCTTAAAAATTAAGCGAGGTGTCCCATAAATAGTGTTTGAAAAATTATGATATTTGATTTTCAAAAAGTAGTTTACATGTCATATATCATGTATCACAATGTATTCAAAATTTCATTATTAAATGAGGTGAAAGTTTCAAGAGCTTATTATTTTAAAAGTATATATTCTACGTAGATTATACGAGGATAAATGGGCCCATGGATTGCTTGTGCAATTACTATGAGCTAGAGAGACTAAAATGGTGCAAAGTTTAAATAATTTACAACCCAACGGAGAGTAGTACCTAGCGCAGTTGGTTAAGAGCATGATAACTAATAGTCTAATAGTTGAGATTTTAAATTTAAAGTCTAATTACTTTACATATTCATATAAATTTATTTTTGAAAAAAACTAAACAAGCTTCTTGTTACTCTCTCGAAATAATAATAATAATAATAATAATAATAATAATAATAATAATAATAATGCTAAAATATCACTATAATAAAATTAGATTATAGGATCATACTTTTGTGATACTTTTGTATAAATGTTCTATTTATATTCCATCTATATCTAAAATTAAGTTATAGAAATATATTTTTGGGAAACATTATATCCTAACGACTGCACATATAGTGATACTAATAATAAATATCGATATTTTTATCAGCAATATTTTTTTTAGCTTTTAAAAATACTTGAGAGTGTCGTTATACTATAATTTTATTATAGTGTATAAAACAAAACCACTATAAATAGTCACCTTTTCTTTCCGTCTCTTAAAATCGTATATTTTATCAATCAAAATTTTAATATATTTAATCCTCCTCTTTGGCAGAGTTCCGTCACTATCCTATTTATTTTTTATAATTTATATCATAAATATTTATAAAAATAATAAAAATACTTTAAAAAATCAATTTTTTTTTGTATTGAACAAGTATGCGTACTTTTATTATTTTGCCATCTCTATTAACACTATAACTTTCTGAAAATATTTTTTAAATTTTAAAGAGATAAAATATATATTTTTGAAAGTTAAGAAGAAAAGCAAAAAATCAAATATTTATTGAAATATTTTCTGTATTTTTACCTAATAATAATTTATTGGTCACCAAGTTAATTATCACAAAATACTACCAACGATATTTTATTATTATTTTTGCAAGATCTGTTAATATATATTCAAAGTTATTTTTCTATGCCAGTGAAATTATTTTTCTCCAAGTAAAATAGAGAAAGTCGAATAATTTGTTTTTCATATGCAAAAGTTGTTAAAAAGAATAATTAATAGAATTGAATTATCAAATACATATTATTTATATCTAGTCAATTATATTTTTTTAAAAAATATATATATAAAAAATATTTTTTAAAAAATTATGATGGGACGAATAAATTTAAAAAAATTAATTTGATTAGTCAAGACACTACATTAATATTGTAACAGCAGCATTCTAAACCTTTTTTTTCATTTAGTAGAAAAAGTTTATAATATAACAAATACACCACATTATTAATTATGTCCAAGCCAACCACAACTTTTTTATTTTTTTAAAAAAAATATAAATTTTTTTAAAAAAAAAATCATCACCGGCATTTTAGACTTATTTTCTACGGTGCAGCAGATACACCACGCCAACTATGTTTAAATCAATAAAAGCCTTCTTTTAAAAGAAAAATATAATAAAAATAATTTTTTGTAAACTATGATAGGATGGATGAATACTATAATTAAGGGACAATTATGATTAGTTCGACCACTACTCCTTGTAGGATATAGGCATATTTTAGATTTTTTTTTCCTCCCGTTCATGGTGATTAAAATAGCAATAAATATATATATATATATATATATATATATATATATATATATATATATATATATATATATATATATATATATATATATATATATATGGTGCTCTTTACATTCATTTTCATAATCTGGCATAAGACTTTGTTTGAGTTTTGTTTTCGAACACGTTTGGTTATAGTTTGAAATAATCTGGTATAAGACGAGAATTATTAATTTACTATTTTTCTTCGAATAAGTTTATTTCTACTTGAAAATAAAATTAATTAAAATAAATATAATTTTAATTATTGTATTAACTTTTTAATTAATCTAATATTTTTACTAATTTAATTATTTTATTAACTAATTATTAAATACTTAATTTATTAAATTATTAAATTTGTTGTAGTTAATTAAATTATCAATTAAAAATACTCATTATTAATTATTTTATTTATTAATATATATATGATTATCTAACAATAGTTAATAAAATTAAGTAGATAAAATATTATTATTTAAAAATTATAATTAATTATTTTTATTTTTTATTATTTCAATCTAACTATCTAAATACTATATATATATATATATATATATATATATATATATATATATATATATATATATATATATATATATATATATATTTAAAAATAATTTAATTTTCATTCAAACGTAAAGTTGTATCTATCTCTGAAATAAACAATTCTCGTTTATATTCGAATTAAACGCAGTTTTTGAAAATAATGATTATTTTAACGAAACTCTCAGGATATGCAGTACTAACATTAATTTTTTGAACTAGTAGTTACAGAATTTTTTAAAAAATTAACTACATACTGATTTTTATAGCTGGATTGAAAGAACAGAAGGGATGAATGACAATTAATCCTCTCCTGCATATTCTTTCGGGGAAAATCCAGTCTTTCAAATTGGTGACTTTTTCACCAAACTAAGAAACAAAATTGAAAGAAATGTCTGAGTTAATTAATGGTAACTTAATCACCAATTCATTTCACTTTCGCCTGTGCATCACTTTTTTTCAAACTAATCATGCTCCAAACGCACGCCTAGAAGTAAAACCAAACATGCAATATACAACTATTCAAGCCAAAGTGGGATACATAGCTCGCACAAACAATATTGATTTCAATGCAATCCCATAATACTACAACAAAATTAGATTATAGGGATAAATGTTTGTGACATTCTTGTACCTATATCCAAAATTAGGTTATAGGGATGTATTTTTAGGATACATTATAAAAATATTTCTCTATACACCCTAGCGGCAGCACATATAGCAACACTAACAATAAGTGTCGGTATTTTTATCAGCGACACTTTTTTTAGATTTTAGAAATACTTAAAAGTGTCGCTATAATATAATTTTGTTGTAGTGTAATAACTTTTAAGTTCAAAATCTCACCTCAATGCAAGCCCATATTTTTCCAGTCCAAGTTTAATTTTTGGCCCAACAAACTGGACAAATCCAATTACTATTCAACATTTTCCTAAAATCCCCAACTTTTTTTTTTTTTCCTGTGTTTAGCATTGCACAATATTTCTCTTGTATCAAAATACTACTAGGTTTGATTCATTAGATTCCTACTTAAATTAATCCAATCAGAAAGTAGTTAATAGCTTTTATGATAAAAAGTTTAAGATTCTTCAGTTATTATATGTGGCAGCTTCCTAAACTCTGCATGTGATGCATACCTTCTTATTCAAGATTCATCCTGTGTCTCCTCATTAAGCCCACATTCAGTTTTTTGTTAATAATTTCCTACAATAATATAAATTAGGATCAACTTTTAGATCCTTAGATTCGTATTTGGCTAAGGATTTAATAGTTTGCATCTCAAGTACCAAGGTTCTTTCATATTTTTAGCTATATTTATTTTAAAAAAAATAAATAAAACGGATACCTCGTGATGCGTAATATTAAAGTTTTTGAAAAACCACAACTCAACAAAGTAAAGCCGATGAGTTCGGCTGAATTCATTTAATCTCTCTCTCTCTCTCTCTCTCTCTTTCTCTCTCTCTCTATATATATATAGAGAGAGAGAGAGAGAGAGAGAGAAAGAGAGAGCTAGATTAGAATACTATTAATATTATCAAGTCATTGGTGCTATTAAATTTTTAATCCTTGAATTACAAGATGTGTGGTTAAGATGATAGTGGATCCCTTGAATTTAATAGATGGTTGGGAAATAATAAAATCTAACAGATGAAAATAATCAAAGAAATTGATCTAAGGATAGAAAACTTAATAGCACCAATAACTTAGTACTATTAATAGTATAGTAGCCGGAATATATATATATATATATATATATATATATATATATATATATAATATATATATATATATATATATATATATATATATATTAGAGCTTTTGTATACTTTCAAAAGTACAAGCTCAAATATACTTGTAAATTTTTTACCATTGAATTTGCATTGAGATTTGTGCTATTGTAAAATCAACTAAAAAGAGAGAAAAGAAAAAGTAAATAGCACAATTCTCAATACAAATCTAATGGTAAAAAATTCACAAATATGAATGAGCTTGTACTTTTGAAAGTATATAAGCTCTACTATATATATATATATATATATATATATATATATATATATATATATTATAGTTCGAAACATAATTCCAGAACGCGACTAAATTTGCCACGCGCATAGGAGATTCCTAATCCAAACGGACAGAGTCCTCTATACACGCTTGGCTAGGTAAGTACAAAAAATCATCATTTGCATTCAGAGTTTACTATATAAACATAAACATAGCCATTTAAACATTCAACTACAGATAATCCAAACAACTACTAAAGTCATAATCATAATGTAAATGAACTAGAAATAGATCTAGAATGAGCAGCTATTACGAGATGGTACTATCACGGTATCCTCACAACATCGCCTCGACGCTCACCACCCGACTGACCTGCAAAATGGTCACCCAAGGATGTGAGACACAACTGAATGTATCTCAGTGGGTGAAAAACAGTAAAGTAAGTATAGAAGCAATATAAAGCAGGTACGATAAGCAGGTATATGAACTAATATATATCTATTAAAACTGTAAATAACAGGAAGTAATAACTATCAACTATAATTATGCATCATCATAGCAGTAATCAGATATACCCAATCATATGCCACTATTGGTCACTAGGACCTCAGGCTAGTGCTGAACCAAGTCTGACATGTAACCCACACCTGCTGACTATCGAAGAGGCACAATATCGTCCGGTCTGCTGACTATAACAGGGGGTATTATCGCCCGGTCCCACAGGTGCAGCCATATACAGCGGGCTCATGGGTCGCATAAACCACTCTATTGGGGATCAACCCATTGGTGTATGTGAAGATATACAACTGGTGCATGGCGATCTCAATGCAGATGCTCAAACTCGCGGTCAGAAGACCGAAAATACGACGATCAGCCGAGAACTCCCAAACGGGATCAAGTATGTCAGTGTACCAATATATATGCCGTGATAACAAAATATCCACCTACTCTAACATGCAAGATAAAACTGTAAATAATAACAAGTATAATATTGTAGTGAACCAGAACTTGGAATATAAACAAATGTAAATAAAAATAGTATAAAATACTATTTTTATGGAGGTAGAAAAGTAAAGGGTTACTCGAAAGTGAATTCGGCCCAAATCGGAGTTAAAATAAGAGACCTAGAATTTTATATGAGAAAGTGGGCCCAGATTGTAAGTGGAAAATTCACAGTCTCAGAAAATTCCGAGAAAATTACGGGAGCTCCGTAAATATGTTTTATGGCCACAGTAAAAATTTCGCGTTGATTGGACACCCGGATAGAGAGAACGGGCTCCGCCAGCGAATTCAAATACAGTGAGACTTTTGGTAAATCAAAAAGGGTCCAAACTGAAAAATTTAAGTACCAGGAGGTAAATCAAGTTAAACTGTGGCTGCCCGTCAAATTTGAGCGAAAACGGGCGAGAACGGACGAAAACGGGCGAAGCTGGGCTTGGGCCCAAGTTTCGGGCGCCCGAAAATGAGTTCCGGGCGCCCGGAAGTTACTGTAGCATGGGGTTTCTCGGGCTGCAGCGAACCGGGCTGCACTGTAGCGAACCCGGTTCACTGTAGCAGCCCGGTCCAAGTGAGGTTGCGCCCGGAAGTTACTGTGCGCGCCCGAAAGTTTACTGTAGCGGCGCGAATCCCGAGGCATCGGGCACGGATCCCGAGGTAGTGGCACGGATCCCGAGGCATCGGGCACGGATCCCGAGGCAGTGGCACGGATCCCGAGGCATCGTGCACTGATCCCGAGGCACGGGCGCGAATCCCGAGGCAATTCTGCGCGCGCGGCGCGCTGCCCGAGGCGCGCGGGGTGGTTGGGGAGCGCCACGTGGCGTCTCCCCATTGGCCGCTCTGACCGAGGGAGCGGGGCGTGTCGGGAAGGCGCGGCGGGCCCTGGCGCTGTGTCAGCGGGGAGGCCGCGCGTCGGCCTCCTATTGGGCGGTCAGCGCGACGCGACGCGCTGACGGGACAGGACGCACCTACCGCGGGCGTGGGTGCGGTCCACGTGGCGGCCTCCTATTGGCCGCCGCAGTTCCGTGGTCGCGGTGCACGGGTCCAGGGACACGTGTCGGCCCCTGGGTGGCTGAGCGTTGCTGACGTGGCGCCTTGCTGGCAAGGCGTGGACCGTGGACCGCGGCTCGGGCGGTTACTGTAGCCGCCCGAAATCTTTCGGGCGCCCGAAAGGTGCGCCCGAAAGTTCGGATTCGGCCTATTTAGGCCCGAAAAGCCCCGTTTTCCTTCTTTTTCCCTTTTTGGCTTCACCCGAGCGTACCAGGAGGAGAACCGGGCGATTTCGCCCGGGGTTTTCGAGGGCGCACGAGCGCGCCGTGGACTCCGTGGATCGCGCAAGGTGCTCCAAAAAGGCTTATTGGACGTGACGGACGTCGAGGCATTGTCGAGGTAGGTCCCGTGTGTCGTTTTTGCGGTATTTTTGGCACAGTTTTAAGGTTTCATTTTGGATTTTGGATTTGACCCCTTTGCCCACGTGCATGTTAGGGACCAACTTTTCTGTGCCGTTTTACTGCCGAGTTTTTGCGGGCGTTTTGGGCGCGCCTCGTTTTGCGTGCCGCTCGGGGGAAATATGCACCGTTTTGCGTGCGGATTCGACAATTATGCACAGTTTTGGGCGTAAGCTTGGAATACGTGCACCGTTTTGCGTGCAAAGTTGGAAATGGAGCGTGCACCGTTTTGCGTGCCAATATGAGGTATGCGCTCCGTTTTGCGTGCAGGTTGAACTAACGGGCACCGTTTTTTGTGCAGACTCTAACAATATGTCTCGTTTTACGTGCAGGGTCAGAAAAATATACACCATTTTGCGTGCAGCCCTACAGTAAGGGTGCACCGTTTTGCGTGCCAATACGGGGTACGTGCTCCGTTTTGCGTGCGGGTTGGACCATTACGCATCGTTTTGCGTGTAGATTCTAATGGTTGCATCATTTTTCGTGCAGGGCTAGGAAAAGTATGCACCGTTTTGCGTGCAACCCTACAGTCAGATGTGCACCGTTTTGCGTGCAGTTTCAAGGTCGTGCACCGTTTCGCGTGCAGTTCGTGTTGTCGCGCACCGTTTTGCGTGCCGTCGCTAATGTTATGTACTGTTTTGCATGTAGGGTTAGAAAATAATGTGCACCGTTTTGCGTGCAACCCCACAGTGAGGCGTGCACCGTTTTGCGTGCAGATTCGAGGTACGTGCACCGTTTTGCGTGCAGATCGTGTTGCCGCGTATCGTTTTGCGTGCCGACTGATGTGGCGCGCATTATTTTACGTGTAGGTTTTTATTGATGCTCATCGTTTTGCGTGCAGGTTTGGTGGACGTGCACCGTTTTGCGTGCGGGCTCGAGGGAAGTGCGCCGTTTTGCGTGCAAGCTCGAGGAAACAAGTGGAATCGCGCGGAGACCAATTGCAAGTGTCTACAAGCAATTGGGTACACTACAAGGTGGAGGATTCTGCCGAAATTGGGTGACCTCTCCCCTTGCTCCTTTGCTTTTCGATTTAGAAGCATGATAGTAGCCTGTTAGAGGCGTTAGGTAATTATGGTTAAAATTACATGTGTAGAGGGATACAGATGAAGAGTGCAACTGTTGGTTGCCAGAGATAGAGGAATAAATGTGCATGTGTAGATGGACACAGAGGAAAAGTGCAACTGTTGGTTGCCAAAGATATATGAGGATTATGCATGCGTAGAAGTAATTACCATTTTATGAATGAGATGAAAATAACTGCATGCACGAAAATGAATACTATTATGATTGTGATCATGTTAGGGTATAACCCTAGGAATCATGTGACATCAGGAACAGAACTTGTTGGTAGTAAGACTAGGAGAAAACCTAGTTTAGGGGTTTGACGAGTGACATCAAACTTAGGAGTTTTCCTAGGATTTAACGAGTGGCATTGTCTTAGGAGATAACCTAAGGACATTGATAGAATGTGGCATTGTCTTAGGTGATAACCTAAGGACACTGGATAGAGTGATCAACATAGAGTCAGGGAACTCTAGGATGATATGTGACATGGAACTTAGGTAAAGAAACCTAAGGAGAGCTAGTGATCAACATAGAGTCAGAGAACTCTAGGACATATGTGACATGGAACTTAGGTAAAGGGAACCTAAGTTAAATTAGAGGAGTTTAAACTCACAGGCAGGAAGATGGGAAAATGGATCAAATGTGGAGGCATGAAAGGGAAAATGAGAAATAGATCAAACGTGGAGACATGAAAGGAAAAAATGAGAAACAGATCAAGTGCGGAGATATGAAAGGGAATAGGAAAAATTAGAGTCAGTGTAACTCTAAGTTATAAGTGGAACAGGAAAATAGAGTTAAGTTAACTCTAGGATTCAGTGAGGAATCAGGAAAGTGGGATAGATCCCAAGGTTAAAGAAGTGAACAAATACACCCTAGAAAGTCATAGGGTGTCTGGGCAAATGGATAATAACTTTAACTTCAATTTGAGTTAAAGAAATAAAAGAGAAATGTTTAAGAGTCCAGGAGACTCTCTAGTTATCCTTATGGCAAGACCTAGGATAAGAGGAAAATGTTGCAAAAAGGCAAGATTAAAAGCAAGCTAAAAGTGGCTAAAAGCATAAAGAAAATGTAAATGACACCTTCGAATTTGAGACTCGTCAAGTGGAGCAGGACTCCCTGGGCAGTGACCCGTCGGACGAGGTACTTTCGAAGGGCTAAAAGTGAAAGCAAGGAGCTAAATGCTCAAAGAAAAGAGAAAGTGATTTGCCAGTGGCAAAAAGGGAGCTATAAGCTCGAATAAGAAAGGAAAGCAAGTGTTCAAAGGCAAAGAGGCTAAGAACTAAAGTAAAAAGAAAAGAAAGAAAATATAAAGATAAAACGGGCGGACCTACGGTGAAGCCAGCCCATGTTGGAGGTACGGGCAGTATCCCTCTCCCGGGTAGAGACCCGTTCGGGACGCTTCTTCCGTAGGACGGGGTAACACTTGCGGGTGTTATCGGCAACCTTAGAAATCTTATCTTATGGTAGCAGGGGGCTGGATAAGAATTTCTGAGGGTTAACTTGAACTAAAGCACCAGAATCTAAAGAATAAAGAAAGATAGAGTGGCCAAGGTGGCCGGGTTAGTTGACCCTGTATACAGCGGCATAGTGGCCGAGTTGGTGCTTAGCAGCCTAGTGTGGCTAGACAGAGTAGTGCTGGGTCGATGGTTGTACACAGATAGTGTAGTGATATATTATTGCATAGCTGCATATTGATGTTGAGGATTTTAGTTTCCTAGCACACTATTATTATTGCTTCCATTGGACCAAGTGGTGTAGGACACTTTCTCTCGGTGGTTGAACCCACTGGGAACTCGGTCGTAGTTCTCACACCCCTTGGGTGACTTCCCCCACAGGTTCGGGTATGGATGCAGCGGTCGAGACGGTTCAGATGCAGACGGCGAGGCATACGACAGGGGCAAGAGCCCAGCAGCATAGAGACCTAGAGGGTCTAGCAGAGGTATCCCTTTTATATATTTCTTGAGTGAACCTTGTATGGTGAGGAAATTATTGTAATAATTTTATTTGCAAGTTCAGAATGTAAAGTGTAATAAGTTTAATTTATGGTTCACTCTTGTATGCTTTCATTTCCGCTTAAACTGGATGTTATTGAATGAAAGTTTAAATTTATAGTGATTTTTAGTACTCTGATATTGAGCTTCCGCATACACTTGTTGTGTTATTACGGATGTTACCGTTCCTTTCGGGTAGAAAAAGGTTTTACCCGATTGGCGGGTCTGTTGGCGTGCCCGAACCGTACAAATTGGCGGACTCGGGGCGTGACAAATATAGTAGTAGGTGATATATAGCAATAGAGTCTAAGAGTGTCTGAAACACTGATCATGACATATATGTACATATGAACCGCTAAGAACCCTATTACACTAAGAGTGTCAACTACACTGAGTATAGACATGATATATCAAAGCAGTAACATAAGAACAAGTAGGGCTAGGAAGGCAACCAATGGGTCCAATCAATCATGGTACCCAAAAAGTTACACTATACCAATGCCCGGATCAGAGTACCCACCTCAACCCAGACTGTCTTGATATCCGCTGCTCAACTGGCGAGGCGGCTCCTGAGTGTTCGGGCCTAAATCATAACCAACAATCAGCAAATAACTCACCCCTACCCATCCCATAGACAAACACTGTGCGAATAACTAGACCACTGAAATAGATCAAGGTCTCGGGATCCGCCGGAGATTCCAGTAATCCACCGATTGATCGATATTGGTCTGATCGGAGCTTACAGATTACCAAATTAAATAAAACTTGATGTGCTGCCCCAGACTGCTTCACTTAAGACGCCTAGGCAATCATATATCACTAGGTATAACCCTAAATTCAAATAGTGCCATAAACACTGAAGGAATTGCCGTTTTCGGCTCTGAAATTTTCTGACACAAACCAAAATCACTAGACCAGCCAGGACAGTGTCATGAATAGCCGAGGACACCTGGGACACACAATTGGTCAACTAAGTTCCACGAATTGCTCGATTAGCGCCAAGTTGTCGATAAACCGACAACTTTGTCGATTTACGAGTCGTTATCCAAATCCCGCTCAACGAAAGCCATCGGATATTGATTTTCTACCCTTATTGGTGCTATCAAATTTTCTACCCTTAGATCAACTCCTTTGATCATTTTCATCCGTTAGATTTTACTAATTTTTCAACCACCTATTAAACCTAAGGGGCCCACTATTATCTCAACCACACATCTTTTAATTCAAGGGTTAAAAACTTAATAGTACTAATAACTTGATACTATTAATAGTATTCCCCTAGCTCTCTCGCTCTCTCGCTCTCTCTTCTCTCTCTCTCTCTCTCTCTCTCTCTCTCTCTCTCTCTAGCTCTATTATATATATATCATTATATATATATATATATATACATACCGGCTACTATACTATTAGTAGTAACCATGTTATTGATTTTTTTTTGAGAGAAAGTACCATGTTAATGCTATTAACTTTTCTACCCTTAGATCAACTTCTTCGATCATTTTCATCTGTTAGATTTTACTATTTCCCAACCACCTATTAAATCCAAAAGGCCCACTAAAATCTCAATCATATATTTTTTAATCTAAAAATTAAAAATTTAATAGCACCAATAATTTTATACTATTAATATTAATATTAATATATATATATATATATATATATATATATATATATATATATATATATATATATATATATATATATATATATAGCCGCCATAAGATGAATGCCTTGACGAGCGTTTCTTTGCAGAAACAAAAGGCTTGTTTTCCCTTCAAATCCACAATAATTTTTCACGAAAAAATATTTTATACTTAATCAACCGTTAGAAAAATTATATTTAAGAATGTTGCAGCCATTTTTACGTGTGGAACTAATTAAGCACACTTTAACTGCTGCAGCTTCTCTGAAATGTACGTAGTAATCGCGATAAGCTCCACAATTAAAAAAAAGAATAAAAAAATTTTCTTCTTCTCCTCCTCTTGTTTAAGGCACCCCGTGTTGAGATTATTAGATTGTTAGAATTTTAAATTTTATCGATAGGTTGGTATAATTTTTTAGATGGGTAGAATTGGATAATATTTGATTGTTAGAATTTTATTGGTAGATTGTTATGATTTTTTTAGATTGTATCATATATTTTTTAATCATATATAATTTTAACAATCACATACAAATTACCAACAAGCTACTAATAAAATTTTAATAATTAAATATTATTTAATTCTAATCATCTAAAAAATTCTAACAGTCTATCAATAAAATTCAAAATCCCAACAACCTAACAATCTAAATAAAAATATTGAATACGGTGAACCATTCACCGTGTTCAAGTTAACTCTCCGTAGCATCCACATGGCAGGGCCATTTTTATAAATTTATTTTTTGTAAGGTTATTTTCAAAAATAAAAAATTTGAAAGGCTAAATGCAAAAAAAAAAAAAAAAAAAAAAAAAAAAAAAATCCTTATTTTATTATAATATTTTCAATTTTTGACAGACAAAAATAATCAAAATTGAGTTAGAAGAATAAGAAGAAAAAAATCACAGAGAGGATTACATCTCACCCATCCAAGGGTGAAAGTTTTTTCACCCATCACATCAAATAATAGATAAAATTTATTTTATTTTTGAATGGGATGGGATGTAAAATATACACTTCTTTTCGAGTGTATATTTAATTTTTTCCATGTGTTTAATATATATGTTTAATATTTTAGAACTTTCTTGTTTTGCTTCACAAAAAATTCAGTGCCTGTCTACCGTACCCGCAGCAAAGCGCGGGTACATTGCTACTATAATTTTTTTATCTAACTCCAATCTTAATAATAATTATATAACAAAATGTGAACTTATCTTTAATACTTAACAAATTGATATTAAGAAAAAAATTTAATAAAAACAAATTTAAATTACTAATACGGCTACATCTTAAATTATAAAAAATATTGGGTTATCCTCTCTTAACCCAATTTCTCTCATTCTAAATAGCTTTTGTAGTTTGACGAAATTTTTTAATGTCAGCGGTTTTGTAAATTTATCGACAATTTGATTTTCGCTTCTTCCAAAGTGTATTTTGATTACGGTTACTTTATGTATATATATTTTTGTATCAAAAAAATAATTGAGAATGATAGATTTGACATCAGATCTTTTATTGTTCTTGCACTGCTAAAGCAAGTAGGAGCCGTACTAATCCAATCTAACAACGCGAACAAATACCTCATGATAATCAACATCGGGCTTTTGCTTGTAGTCCTTTATGACGAGTCTGGCTGAAAGTTTCGTGAATTTTAAGTTTTGTTCTCTTCAATCACTTCGTTTTCGTCACACATGGTTTTGGCATCATTTTTTTTTTTTTTCTTCTTTCGCTGTTTCATCAAATCTGAGAGAATTATAATGTAATAGATTAAATTATTATCATTATTATCATCAGTATCATTAAAAATATAATTTTTTAATTTTATGAATATTATAATATTTTATGGAGGATTTCTTCGAACTCCTTGTGAAGAAGAAGACGAAGAACCTGATGATGCTGGTACTCGAGTGTAAGCATTTGATGCATGTTCTTGATTTTCGGAATTATTCTCAAATTGAATCTTAGCTCCCGTTTGGATTGGGGATAAAGGGGGGATATCCCCCTTTATCCCCAAACGGTTTGGGGATATCCCTCCAAAACGGGGATATCTCCCCCACATGGGGATATTCCCCCCATACCGGGTATTGGGGGGGATATCCCCCCAACGCCGCCCCTTCCCAAGGCAGAAATGCCTTGGAAAGGGGCTTTTTTTTTTTTTTTTTTTTTTTTTTTTTTTTTTATACTTGATTTTTTTTTTTCTTTTATACTTCGTTTGTTTTGTTTTTTTTTTTTTTTTTTTACTTCGTTTGATTTTTTTTTATTAAAATTTTTAAATTTTAATCAATATTTAAATTTGTAAAATTTTAATTTTATAAATTTTAATTTTTTTATTTTATATTTTAATAAAAATCTAAAAAGTTTAATTTAATTTCAAAAAATTATTAATTTTAAAATTTATACAATATTGTTTATAATTTTTACAAATTTATATAAATTTATAAATTAAAATTTTTACTCTTACTTAAAATTTTAAAATAAAATTTTTTTTTTTTTGCTCCCACTTAAAATTTTTATAAAAATTAAAATGAATAAAAATTAAAATTTGAATAATGTTTATAATTTTAATTTTTGAAAAAAAGTATTAAAAAAAGAATAATTAATTAAATATAATATATATTAAAATTAAATTTTTAATCATTACAAAAATTGCTATTAATTATAAATTTTAATATATCATAATTATATATATATATATTTATATAAAAAAGAATAATTAATTATATAAAAAAATTATATATAATTATAAATAGACTAAAAAAAATAAGTAATTAAATCTAATATATAATTATAAATTTTAATCGTTCAACAAAATTGATTCAGGACTAAATTAAATTAAATAAAATTGGATATAGTATATAAGTAATTACATATAATATATAAGTTGTTACAAATAAAAAAATTCTAATACATTCTTTAATT